>WACJ01000172.1:600000-756736 GCA_008973525.1 Stenopsyche tienmushanensis | reverse complement strand
TGTTTTCAAGCATCATTAAATAATTTCTGTCAGTTAAATTACTTTCTAGCATCAGAAAAGGAAGATTAAGGATCCACTGTTTTTATTAAATACTGATTTTAATTCACTGTTAATGCGACTCAACAAATTTAATAAACTCTGGATGTATTTAAATTATTCACTTCGTTATATGACCTGCAAACTGCTTTTCAAAATTCCTGATGAAAATCTCTTGAGCTTTCGTCATTTGACTCAACATTGAGTATAGAATTAAAATGATTTATTTTATGTTTGGCAGCATGTCACCTATTTCCAAAAGAGCTCTGACATTTTATGCCTCTTAATTGCCGCTTTTATTGTCGTCCACCTTGAATAATTAAAAAATCTGTCTTGTCTTTGCCATCGTCGTTTTATTGACGCTCAAAAAAAGTGAACAACGGAGATTCTGTCCTGATTGTCGACTGTTGGTGCCTATAATTAATTTAAATTGTTAATGAAATCGTAAAATATAGAGACATGGATCAAACTCAAAATGGTCACGCAAAATGGCCACCCGACGTGACTTGCAGTTATGCACATACGTATAAAACAAAGCTAAAGACGACCGGCCAGATCGACACATATATATTTATTTTTTTCCCCCGGCACATCTTTTATTTCACGAGCCGTTTTTGGCCAGATACATACGACAGTCAACCGCTATGTATGTAATTATATAGTTTTTTTATACTATAATTGGATGGCCATAAAGACATTTGACATTCTCTTTGCGCCCAAGGCAATTCGGCCAACACAAACAGACCCGAGATGGGACCTAGGTGACTGGGGACGCTAAATCATAATTGAGTGTAAAATATTGGAGACGTGCTTGGGAAAACAGAGTGAATAACGGGTGATGTCATATAGCTATATTCGATTCGAGCTGCGGCCGATTCATAATAACAATCATTAAGGCATTCGACTATTTTCGACGTTGTCGTAAGTGACAATTCGAAGAACCGAATCTGAGCCGCGGAATCACGTTTTTTACATCTGTCGCTCTTAGTGCTTTTAGTACTAGGCGTTAATCATTAGTGATGCATCTTATTGAAGTGGGCGCATTCATCTCTTTGAGCGTAGTTGCTGAATCGACAATTTCCTTATGGAGTAATGTCAACTTCTGGCGTGGACCAAAAAAATGGATCTAAGTTTATAAATGACATCTCCGATGTAAAAAATTGAAATGATGTTAAGAGAACTAAACAAAGGCATTGAGAGAATACAGTCGTTATTCAAAAAACATGCACATCTATCATCAGACGATACAACCAAATATCCATATTTACTCAAAAAAATATGCATATTTGCTGAATCAAATTTTTGACAGATATTTGATATGAAAATAAAAATACAAATTCTTAAATTATAGTGAAATATACAATTCCAATATAAATTTAAATTAATTTTATATTATATGATACGAAGTTTTTGAGTTCTACATTGGTATTAAATTATAAAGAAGATATATATATATATATAGAAGAAAATAAAATGGTTGCTTTTCTAAAGCTACTTATACTCCAAATCTTAATTGATATGTTTGTGATTGATTCATATAGCTGCCAAATTTTTATATTGCCTTCATTCAAAAGAGCTTGATAAGCACTTTTAAAATTAACACTATGGTAATAAGACAATTTTATTGATACCATTATAGTCTCTTGGGGTTGAGGAATTTGACTATTTCCTATAATAATATTTCAACAAAACCATGCTGTAACATGCAATAAATTTGCAATGCAAATCATTTGCAAAAATGCATTGGATAAAACATACATGATTAATATTTTTATAAAAAATATAAAATAGTAGTGTTAGTTATATAAAAAAAAATTAATCGATATATAAAGTTAATCACTATTTTTCCTACTATTAATATGTAATACATTTGATAAAATATGTTACTAAAACTATATGATAAAATATTGGAAAAATATCAGATTTTTTTAAATTTATTTAAGTTGGTTAATATGTTTAACCCTTCTGTCAATAAAATGTTTAATGTTCTCCTGTCAATGAAACAGGTAAACGAACTATCGTACTAATCTGGTTTTTACAGACGTGGTTCGAAAATATTTTCTGTAGCACAGATAAAAGAAAAATATAGAATTTTCCAGACATACAATGCAAAAAGGTTTACTTACGACACAGGTAAAAATGCAGGTCAACGTAAGAAATATGATAAATATATTTTTTTTGTAAATTTGTAATTTTTTCTGTGAAACTCGTGAAAGGACGAACTCAGAGAGATTTGATAAGATCTATATATTTATACTATAAAATTTTGCTATTTTTTCCGAAAAAATCCTACGAATGTTACTTGGGAGTGTAAAGTATAAAGTAGAGAGATTTTTGTAACACTAGAATTTTTAAAATATGTATTGCTAAATTTATAGCGACTAAATTAATCATTGTATGATTTAAAAAAAATGCACTTTGCAATATTAAAATATTAATAAGGGTAACCATTCATTTAAAAAAATTAAAAATCATTTAAAGAATCACAGGGAGGATCAAACCAAACCAACATTTAGATTTGATATTATTTTACTTTTTTCCATATTTTAACGCTAGTGCCGACAGATATAGTATCCATCTTGCTTGCATAATCTAAAATATATAATTTTAATTTATGGCACACATAGCTTACGGAATTATAAATGTAGATTTGATATATTTTTAACTGGTGCTCTTACTTTTAAATATTTACATAATGAATAATATATTGTGTCTATGGTGGCATGAACTGTTCTAAGCCTCCCTGATATAATAATTTATCAAAATAAACTGATTTATTCGTTTAATTTATGTGATTAATGGAGAAATGTATAAATCATCTTTAGCAATTCGAATTTATAATTATTTTTAATATTTTCAAACACACGGATGATGTTGATTGCTCTTATTTTTTTGAATATTGCCCAAATATTGGTTTTAGGAAATTATTAATGATATCTGATATTTTTGAAAATAACTTATTATAAATTGATATCATTAACAATCCGTATTTACAATAAACAGGAAATATTGTATAAAATTAGGTATAATCATACTTTCACTATCAAATTGTTTATAAATATGTTAAATAGTTTTGTAAATTTGTGCATTTAAAAAATGTGATTATTTGCGTATTAGATACGTTCTATGTTATGCAGTTAGTTGATCTGAATGTGTTGTTTATGATATATTATTCGGTTCTTAATATATCATCAAGTCGTGATGATTCAGAAGTGCTCATTTGTGGTTGGAGGGTCTTTAAAAAATTGAATTATTCATAGAATATTGTGATAGAAATTTACAATCCTAACTAGCCTAATGTTTTAGTTTGCAAATTTAAATATGATCAATGATCATGTGTGTATTTATATTAAAAGCTCTTTGTAGGCAATGAATTTAATTAGCCGACAAAAGGTTGTCGATGACTCTGCCTGCATTCGGTCATCACGATCAATAGTGGCTTAAAAATGAAATAAATAAATTTGAATATAATGAAACCTTAGTGTGTTGCCGTACTAACAAAACTAGGAAGTGTGTTAATCCAATTCACACGATGGCAAAAAAATGGACAGTCTCCTCTGTTTATTGGGCTCTGCTCTTTCGGCCATTCTATTTTTTCGCAATCAATAACGTTTTCAAGATTTTTTCTTTTCACGAAACACCCGGAGGCTATTTGGAATTTTTTTACTACGACCATACATATTCCATTGAGTGAAATTCGTATTGTGTGCAGAAACACATGTAACGCCCACGATAGTATTAACGACGGACTTATGTGAATAATGCTTGTTTGTGTTCACAAGTGCACGCGAGATTTATTAGGTGCAAGTGAAGGTTGTTCGATGTAACTGCGATATTAATTATTGGGCTATTGAATATCGATCGTGATCAAATAATTTGACATTTACAAGAACGGTTAATTGAATGTTTGGATTGTTTTTCCTACGATATAGTCATCAGCAGGCTCATATTGGTGAGAACAAACTTATATCTTAGAGCACCAGAGATTCTCAATTTATTCAATTAAACAGAACCGAGAAATTAATGTCCTATTTCAATTAACATTTCAAATAATAAAAAATAGATAGCTAGCAATAATATAATTTATTTATGCTATTTTCTATCGTTTATAGCCCAGAGCTATTTGATCGAAATTTATTTTTATTGACTTGAAAGAAGATTGAATGAATTTTTTGGTGTCGTATAATGTGGTCGAATGTCAGAAACAACAAAACATATAATTTAAGGATCGCCACGTGATTGAAGATGAGTCTTCATATGTGGATCGATTCGGAAACGAAATTTTTACTTTCCATGAAAAAAATATCATTAAATGCATTAATAGCTTTTTTCTGGTAACATTTGACCTATTTATGGTTAAATTTATATTATAAAATTATATCCTTTATATTTATATACACATATTCTCATTTTATATAAAGTTTATTTCAAATGTCCTATTATGATAAGATAGAACAATCTTAGTTGACATTATTTGAAAATATTTTCAAATCATCAATTAAATGAAAAATATGAATTTATTTGGTAAAAGTTACATTTAAATGATTAATATTATGGCTGAAAAATTCTTAAAGTCTGTTAAAAAACCTTTGAGATTAACAGGCAAAATGATTAATATGTTGAATTGCTGGATGTTTATAAATTATAATTTCTATGTTGATGTATATAATCATATTTATATTTGGTTTGTTTAAATATATTCTGAAGATGAACATGTAGCTAAGCATCCGAAATCAATTATTTGTAATGAATAATTGTGGAATAAATCAATCAGTATTGTAATTTTTGCAAACATTCCAATTAAATTTCATTGAAAATCTACATCAAGCTTTGTTTCTAGGAACATAACAATATTTTTTGCAGGTTTTTCAGGAAGAATTAGATTTGGGGGAGGATATTTTTTTATTTGTATCCTTCTAATAAAAATGAATTAACAAAAGCACCTTCAAATTTAAATTCCCTCAATATTGAAAGGCAATGCGTTGAAAAGTGGAGTAGTATTTGGACTCTTTTTGCAATAATCCGGGTTTTAAATTAATATGGTGAAAGCAAATTTTATTGTTAAAAGTTTTGTTTAAAAATTTTTCATAGTATGTATCTGATTTTTAACCGTTGTCAAATTATGATAGGTTTTAAAATTATAAATAAAATTGCATCTCTCTTATGAATTATACTTCATCTGTATTCATATATTTAATGAACTTAGACCAGCTATAACCATATTTGAAAGTTGACGGCAAATCACTATATAAAACCTTTCCTTAAAAATTAAAATTCTTATGGAGTTTCTTTTCATCTGACGAATATAAAACAATAATTAGAAATATCGGGCATAGAAAAAAATGATGTAAACATAGGCCCGAAAAATATCTTAGATATGGAAAAATCTCAAATGATTGTGATAAGCTTAAATCCTTTCAAGAGTACTTCAAAAGATCCAAA
This sequence comes from Stenopsyche tienmushanensis, assembly GCA_008973525.1. Taxonomy (NCBI): domain Eukaryota; kingdom Metazoa; phylum Arthropoda; class Insecta; order Trichoptera; family Stenopsychidae; genus Stenopsyche; species Stenopsyche tienmushanensis. The sequence goes on along the minus strand of WACJ01000172.1, from coordinate 751,258 downwards.
AAATGTTTTGTCCATCCCCATATGGAGCAAGTTTTTTTGGCAGCACTTCGACCATTAGCTGATTATCATGACTGGCATTTCCTCTGAGGAATTTGTCCCATCAGTTGGAGGGAATCGATCGCGATTTTTTACCGACGTTTCGAGGGTCGCCAACCAGGGGCATTAAGTTGGCTGTGTAATTGTCTGTTTCACATGGCGGATGATCAAAGGAGGGTCGCCGTCCAAAATAAATAAGCCCTCACAGGTGATATGCCGCCAAAGGAGATGAAAATGTCACCTGGGTCCGGTTTTGATCCGTGCACTGATAGTCAGATATCAAATTGTGAATGGAACGTGAGCCTCGTTCCTCGTGACTTCGGCGACGAGAGACGTCCAGCTGTCTTTGAGATAGATCGATCAGAAGATACTATCTTCTCCTAATAATAATACCGACCATTGTATCGGACTTCCGCTTTTCTTCGACGATCCGATTTCAATTGAATTATTAACATAAACGAGGAGACGGAGAATAAAACGCGGCTTCGATTGGATTCAGTTCGTACACAGTATGAGAAGACAATTAAAAATCGTTTACCGGGACTTACAAAAAATCGGTTATTTTCATGTTTAGAAAAATATAAAAGTATTATGGTATTTTTGGATAAGTTTGAGAAGCGACCACTAATGCTTTTCGCAAAATCATGATAAGACAAAAGTAAGCTTCTGTGTACAATGGGCGCTTATCATCGTGACCTATTCTTTGGCTGCAACAAACCTCAAATAAGATATTATCTTCTAAATAGTTTCTGCTTGAGTCAACAAGTTTTAAATTTGTTATTATCATGATCAGCAAAAAGCTTACTTGTCATGTAGCTTTGCTTTGGACGTATTTTTTGATTAACATTTTGCATCAATAAAATTGTATTATTTGTATAATTCAAGCTTTCATACGATCCACTCTTTTAACTTACCTTTTAACTATCTTTCAATTTAAGAAACTGATTTTCTGGTTACCCCAAATGTACATATTTGGGAAATTATTAAAAATATCGAATGATATGACTAACCAACGAGATATTTGACAATAAGTTTTCTAAACGAGGATTATATTATGACTTATTAAAATTTATTTAACGATCATTTCCACGGAAATATTTTTAAAAATTACATTACGTTTTTTGTCCTTTATGCTATGTATTGGCAAACAACGTTCAATAGGCATAGCTGTTGTTAATTCCTTAATACTAAGTAAGTCATAAAGTGTTGGTATAGTGGTTTTGATCTTGGACACTTGTTATAATGATGCGAGATCAAATCCAGATTGTGAAAAAATATATAACCATATCAAAAGAGTTTGAAGATTGGAAATATTAATATTTCAACCAATTCAAGATTGAAACTTCAATCGTCTCGATTCAGAATTTTTTTTTAATTTCGTCGATATAAAAAGTAAACACCGAGACGATAATCAAAGTTGTATAAAAATGTCTTTAAGTGACTAAATTTGCAATAATAATTAAATATTATACAATAGTAATTATTATTTTGCTACTTACTCTTACGTAAATTCTTATTTAAATAACCATATTCTACTTTACTAACATGTGAAAGGCGAACGGGAAATCATCACATGAAAAATACTTTTCAATGAAAAGTCTCTTATGGAGATCGCCTACAATTGATAACGGATATGCCACATTAAGGAGAATAGTTAAATGCATTTATGTTGAAAAAAATAATAATTTGGCAATGTTTCGTAGTTATTTTATTTAAATAGGTAGAGAATAAAAATAATCTTAATACCAGTATGTTGTTATTAGAGCTCGTAAAAGTCCCAAGCTTAGGAAAACTTTTCTAAAATAATGAATTGAATGAAATTTTGGTTACAAATCACGTTAACCATAAAACGAATTGAATTAGTATCTACTTTCTGGAATTGGGTATGTAAAACATGAATACAAAAATCATTTTTAATTTACTTCTGAAAAGACAACCCTCTACCATTGGCGTGTGTCGCTGCCATTAAAAGCAGTCGTCATAAACAATCTAAAAGTTTGATAAACGAATTTAGACGTTTCAGGTCAAACTTCGATAGCAGCCTGTATGCATTAGCCCATGTCGCTGTTTCTGAAGTAAAATATGAGACTGGCATGTGAAGCATCGGTCGTGGTTTTTTTAGTGGGGCCCCCATAAGACCTGTTGTTGGTCACGGTATAAAATATGACAGTTCCGTGATAACGTTAGCCGCATTGTAAATATTAATCCGGCACTCGTCGTAAACAATGCTCCAGGGAAATAATTAAGTACGCTTTTTCTTCACTCGATGCTGACATGCAGTGAATAGAAAGAAATAGTGCTAACCGTGAATGTGACATTCTCGAAGACACCCACTTCAATTACGAGAGAAATATGATTTCGGCTGTCACCCTCTTGCCACATTACTGATGGCCTCGGGGGCTTTCCAACGGTAAATATTGTACTACTATATATGAAAATCTACTCATTATTATCCGTCGCTACAAAAGAGACTCATTTTGAAAGTTTTGACGCGACAAAAAATTGGACGCAGTAGAGACATAGTTTGCTGTGATTGGGAATTGCGGACGCTCTACAAATCCGACAAATGCGTCATTCGACTAAAATACGGATAAGAAAACGCACCTCATGTTCAGCCTGATAAACTGCTAATTAGCCATAAAACTTAATGTGTAATTATTCGAATAGAAGATATCAGCGATAAGAAGGCACGCCGATCCTTGGATCCTACTGATGATGATGAGATTTATAATTATCAATATATTTATGATGTAGCCGCATGTTGCAGAAAAACAAGAACATCAAATATTATGGACAAATAATTAATCATATGAACATCATTAAATTTAATCATAATGACGTATAAAAATATCTCGGATAAATGCACAAATAATGATAATATAAACATAATTTAATGTGGATGGGATTTTTATATGATTTTTAATTAAGCACAAATGACGAATTTTGACAAATAGTATGATTGAAAATACTTAAAAATAATTACTTAAAGTTTTGGCCATTTCACTTAAATAGATTTAGATCAAATATAGACATATACTTTATATAATTTCAATTTGTTATGATTCAGGGATATTAATGTAGATAACTTATTCTTACATATTTTTTAATTTGAAATTTTATAGCTTTAGAGTGACATTCCCATTAAAATTTATTTAGGATATTATTTTCTGATAAGTTCTCCTGTCTTTCTTAAAGCGAAGTAAGAGCTTAAAAACAAATTATCCAGGACTAATTATGCAATCAAAAAATCAAATTCATAGAATTCAAAAATATAAATAGGTTTGAGGGATTTAAGGTGTTAATGTATTCAATTGATAATCTCAAAGCAGGTTAACCATCAATTCTTGATTCGGCGACAAAATAAATATTGAGAGGATCACTTGTGAATTACTAATAAATATGTATAAAAATAATACAAACATAATTATAATATGGCTGAAGATATCGTTAAACATATCTGGAAATTTAAGGAAAATCATCATATAAAAATTCTCCATCCTTGAAAAAATCGCCTATGAAGATCCCTATGTTCATGAATGTTAGATGTTATAAGCTTATTAAATTTATAAAGCTCTACCTGTGATATTTGTTATGTTTCATAATGAATTTCTTTGTGTTTTTTTTAATAATTTACATTTTAAGAATAAAATAAGAAGTATTGAGAAATTACATATATAATCATATTTGGAAGGCGATGAGTGCAAAAACATTTTGTAAGGAGACTGCATCAAAAAAAGCTGTTTCACACAGTCTTGGTCCGTTTCAGGCTAATCGTTCAATAGTGCGATATTTCAGGTCAAATATTTTTATGATCATGTTCAAATAATTGCATGTTCAAGCTTAGTGTTTTCTTGTTGTCGCGCGTGGGCTTACACTGCAGGATGGCCGATGGCAACCATTTGGGGCACTTTTTGCTTGCGAAGTTCGCGCTTTCGTCGCCGCTCCTCTTGATCATAATCACCGCGAGCACTAAATTATAAGGTAATGATATTCATGATGTCGTTAAGTGTCGCTTCAGCGTTCTGGCTTTGTAATTATCATGACCGTGATTACAGTCATTTATTACGGTGGTCATTACTGAGTGACGATGTCGGATGACGTAGCTCCGTCGCGGACACTAATTGAAGGCCTTTATGTAAAGGCACCCGCGAATCCAGCGCCCGATGTGTGGGCCCTAACCCTAATTAATGGCGACATATCACGCTTTCTGGATACAAAATGATATTTTAATCAATTTCATTATAAAAAGTCGCATTTGCGCTATGGTCCCCAAGGCATCGTTTGGACATTGATTTACGGAACAGATTTTCAATTAGAATGCACGGAAGAGTTATTATATTCATATAATACAATTACGTCGCGCTGCGAAAACACAATGAATATTCATATTTGGGATGATATTACTATGCCAAGATGAAAGTCCAAACAAAAAAGACACCGTTCGAAGATATATCTTGTAGTCTGGACACTGTTTCTAATTAAGAAGTCGGATCCAACGATGTATATGTCTTTGAGAGACAATAAACTTACGTTAAGCTACAAAATATATACAGTAACAATTCATTTGGGTCTTCAAGAAGCACTGCATATGGGTAACAATAATGATTTATATTTGTATCAATAAAATTGGAAAATCATCTCAATTTATCGGAAAGATCATCGTCTAAGATACGTTTTATTTGTGCAACAATTTGCTGAAGCAATTAGATGTAAGTGCGGATTCTCCCGAATATTTCAATTTGAGGTAAGAAGATTTTCATAATTCAATAGCTTGTCAACTAACAATAGTAGGAATGAGAATATGATAATTTGTTTAATTCGAATTTTGTATTACAAGGACCGTAGAATGATTATCTACGCTCATGGTTTTAGACTAGGACGTAGAAACGATTATCAGCAAACGTTATCGAACACTATTATTAGAAAATATTATGTGAATCATCTTGATTAAAAAAAAATTAAATTAGCAAACTCAAACCAAGAACAGGAAAGCTTTACCAGTAGTAACTCGACAAGTGAAGATTAGGGGGGGTGGTATTTAATATCAAACACAATAGTGAGTTTCATAATCAGGGTTGAATATATATATCATTTGAAAGTATAAACTTAACGTTATCTTAAATTATAAAATAAATAATATAATTTCATGATTTTAAATGATATTTCCCAAATATCTATTTGAAAATCGACATGGAAAATGAGCCACATTTGGTTGCGAATTTATATAGTGAAAATTATTTATATTTTTGTGCGATGTGTCAAGTTTAAACATAGTTTGAAAAAAAAAATTTTTGCTTGAAATTATGATATAATTATCACTTTCATCAATTTAAAATTGGATACAAAAGTTACACGAAACTCACATTCCCACCATTATAGGCATATGGGATCTATGAAGGTGCCATTTATTGATAATTAATTTCGCTTTCGCACAAGATGCATATTGATATCAATTTCGAACATCTAATATGCATTCATAATTTTATAATATTGTAAATTTATTGCGCCATTTAGAATGGCATAAATATCAGCGATTCTACATACGTTACTCCCGCGCATCAATATGCTCACAATCAATTCCCGTTTTTAAAATGACCACAATCGCTAGAAAGGTGATGATTGTTCAGTACTAGATTTCAAATATCGTACAATTTTCTAATTTTATACAATTTTTTGTAGATTTCTATCTAATTGTAAATTTTAACTGTTTATCGCCGTTCATCAAATCGGCACACTACGTACGCTTCAAGTCGAATTTTCAACGGTTTTTTACTGTCCAAGATCAAATCTGCTGATTGGCGATCCGGTGTCTTGATTGATGATGCAGTTACTTTGTAAAAGCAAATTCGATGTAAATCAGATGCTTCCAATCACCTTCTGCATACTTCTGCCAAGGTCTTTTGACACAGACAATGCTATTTCCCATACTGAGCATTCATCCTTAGTTTGGATGGTAATTAATATTTTTTTCGTCTTAATGGACTAAACGCGGATGCAAAGAGAATTGTCATTAAACTAAATTTGAATTTTGCAGTGTTGTTAATTTTTCCGCATTACATTAATTTTCACGCCCCACATCACACGTGTTATTTTTCATTACGTGCATGGACTCCACAATGACATATGACCACGGAAATTAATTTTAGTTAAAATTGTTTTTATATAAAGTTCGTTTAAAGGCATTCAACAGATAATTTCAAAAGAAAATGATAATTGCCTTTATATCACCGATTGGTAGATTTATTCTTTAGATTATTGAGCTATAATTTTATAATTATGCCAGTTGAATCAGCAGGCAAAAATTCTGAATAGCAAGATATAAATTGATATATCTGGATATTTATCTATGATTTTCAACGCAAATCCGGAATTATATGACTATCCATATTAAGCAATGTTATTTGCAATTAAGTAAAAGTTCAAAGAAGTTTACAGAGTTTTTGAAAACTGTCAAACATTGATTTAATTTTAAAAAAATCTGTTTAAAACATGTCTATAAAATATTAGTTTATCATCATTATCAACGTTGAAATACTAATTTTAGATGTATTAATAATAATATAATGTGAATCATTCAAAACTTGTCTCGAATCTTCTAAAAAGTTTAATAAAAGTCGATATTATTCTATAAATATTTTCCTTTGAATATTTCTCTAAATGTGGTGTTAAAATATAATGAAAACATTATCACGAGCTATTCATCTGTATGAAGAATGTCTGTTATAATTTGTCATTTAACGTATCAATTTAACAGTTATTGAAAATTATTAACTGATTTGATTAGTCTTAGAATACAAGTACTTTATTTATCAAATAAACCGGGAACAACTTTCCTGCACAGTGAATATTTGCATGTAAATGCATAAAATTATCTCAAATTGCTCTCATTGATCACAATCATGATCACAGTCATTAAATTATCTCAACACAATTTTTCTAGTTGATTGTGCAATGTTTTTTCATGGAGTACGCCATTGCCTTTTTGATCAAAAATTCCTGTCAATTTTGCATTTAAAATAGATAGAAAGTGTGAAATATATATGGCAACATACTTTATATTATTATTTCGATCTAGATTCATATTTCAACTGATAAGTTTTAATATAAAAACTTCCATTTATTTATAAAAAAAAAAACTGAAATTAAGATTATATTATGTGAGTTATTATTATATTTTGATCCTTCTTTAGGCTTCAAGCAAAACTATTATTTGGTTGGGGAATGAGATTTACTTAATATTTGAATTTTTAATTGGAACACATTAATGGTAGAAATTTATTTTACGGATAATTTTATATGTAACATCACTCAATAAGTTGACTTTCTTTTTCATTTGGGGCTGTTATTTGAAATCCCTTAAAAAAAAGTTGAGAATTACATCGCTGATTTTCTTCCTTGAATAATGAATATCTCTGGAACTAACGCCTGCTTAATTCTAAAGAAATTGCAAGAAAAAAGCTCATATCCTCGAATTAATAAATCGTTTTCGTTGACAATAAGATATATTTAACAGCCTTGCGCAAAGTTCGATTGTCGTGCAGCCTTGGTTGCAAGGTGTATGTGAAATTAGTCGATTTCCCATTGCCTAATCTCATATAAATCATCTTGATGCCTGGTCAATGTCCCTCACGGCAGGCCATATAGTCTGGACAAATCTTAATTTAAATTTACAGCGACATAAACGAATAAATTACTCGTGCCTTTACGGCCCGCAATTACCTTTACGCAATCTAATTACCCAAATCACCTGCTCCTCTGCAACCAGCCATACACCCGAGATTCTAAGCTCGAAAACCGACCTAATATAAACTGCAATCACGCTTTAATCACAGTAATATACGCTGTGAACATTTGTGTTATAATTAACATTATTCACGGAGTGGACAATTTGAAGGGACCATGAATAAATAACTGGTTCCGCTTGGACGTCACACTCGAGACAATGGCATTAAGAAGTGACCAGATCGTAATCTGGTGATGACTTTTTTTCGGTGCACTCATTTTTTTAATGAACGCTAACTGGACACCATATCTTGATCGTTGGCTTTTATTAAAGTAAATAACAGAAAATCTGTGGAAAGAAATCAAATTATCAGAGCTGGCCGCGGGCAATTAGTGTCCATGACAATTATCTCGCAGTGGTTGACGGGTGTTTACAAAACTTGCCAATAAAAGTTCGCTAAATAATTAAGTTATTATAATGATTACATAAACAACTTATTTGTTGATAATATTTTAGGTTTTTTATTACAAATATGCACTTATATCAAATAAATAAAATTCTAACTACAATATTTATAGATGGAGACTGAATTTCATAGAAGTATTAATCAGAAAGAGGAATAAAACTATTTTTATTTAATAATCTAAAATAGTTCAGAGGATATCAATCAAAGATTTTTTTAAATTCCCAGATCAAAATATATTTTTCAACATTACAACTATTTACTCGTATTCAATTTTTACACAGAAATATGTAACCGTCTTCGAATTTGGATTGGAGGATAATGAGGCAACTCCCTAATAGTACATGAGGTATTATATACACAGGTCAAGATTAAAGAAACAAAACTCTTTAAAGCGATAAGAATGATTTTACTATCAAAATAAATTCCTGTTTTCGTGTCTTAATTGAATAAAATGAAACGTTTGATAATTTGGAAAGCAAAGAAACCTCGAAATTTTAAGGGAATTGAAATGAAAAATCTTCCTGTCAATTATTATAACCAGAAAGGGACATGGAATGATAGGAAAATTTTTGAAGATTGGTTCAAAAAGAAATGGGTTCCAAAGGTGCAAGGTTTTTTTTTAAATAAGGGATTGCCTCAGAAAGCAGTTGACGAAAGAACGAAAGTAGTCAGAAAGCAGTTGAACGAAAGTATATTGAAAACAAGCGATGGACTTATGATGACATCTTTGTTTTTACCTTTAATCTGTGACATCAAATGTGACATTTTTGACCAAGGGGTTATAACATCAATGCAGCGTTGGATAACGTTGAGCAGGGGCATTCGCGAGTCCCCGTGTCTAAATAAAGACTCTTGTCTTAGATAACTTCTTTATTAATCATGAGAGATACCATGCGATCCAACCACGGGAAGCACGTCTTCTCGCTGCCAAGGCTATCCGACGACCCTCACTACAATTTGAATTTGAAGATGAAAATTTGATCAGTGGAGATATATTCTTCCTGACATGGAAACATTTAATGCAATCTGAAGAGAATGAAGCAAATGATATATCTGAAATATGTGGATTATTAGAAAAATTAAAATGTTTTGAAAATGTGGATAGGGAAAACATTGAAGAATGACTCGATCATGATTTAAATAATCCAGGTTTTATATGCATGGATGATGCAGAAGAAAATGAGAAATATATTATAAGAGAAGAAGATACCAGTAATTACATTGTTCATAAAACGGCGTTAAAATAATTATGTTGAAGCATTGTTAGATTACGCTGAATAAATAGCATTAAGAAGAGTTGGAAGTGATATTAGAAATTTGTTTAAAAATTCTCAAAAGCTATAGTAAATATGATATTATGTTCGAAACCAAGTAGAAATTTGATGATTTGGATTATCTGTGTTTTCTAGTTATTCGTGTTCTTCCTCCCCAGCGTTAGCCCGGATAATCAGGAGTCTAATGTATTAATATTCTTGGTCGATTATCTCAATTCTTGATTTCGTAAAAGTAAATAATAAAAGAGGCTAGGCTACTTATGACTGACTGATTTGCAATAAAAATTATGATATCATTTTAAAACTATAACAACATAACTCAATAAGTTCGTAGGATATAATTCTACAAATTAATTAGGTGATGTGTTAAATGCACCACTTATTGATATTTCTTCGTGAAAAAAGCACATTCAAATAATATTTGCATCACCGCATAACAATCTCCAATGGAAATTGTTTACATATAATAACGATTATAGCATAATATAAATTTGAATGTATATTTTTTAACAAAAAGGATGATAATAACAATTAGCTTCTGAGAATGTATAAAATAATCCATTTTTAATATCATATACTTTTTTCGGTTTTCTTGAATTGAGTTTGAAAATTCTGATTAAAATGTGTAAATAATGATCATCGAAGACGACTAGAATATTTTTTACCACTTAAATGATATTTTAAAAAAGATGTTTTGTGTGATATTGATTGTCATTTTATAATCATAATCATTACGCATTAAGTGAAATTTCGAGAAGATTCAACTTCTGCTAGCTTGAAGGATTGACCCCAATGATTTCTGACTAAAAAAGTCGATTAGTAGGTACTTAAAAATGTATAATTAAACGGTGGTTAACAAAAAATGAATTATCCACGCCGATCAATTACATTCTGGTTTCAAAAAAATACATCAATCAGTCAGACATATTAAAAAGGTTGTCAAACATTTTTTTTTTTGGGTTCTCGGCATATCTTAAATTGATAAGGACACTCACCAAGTCTCAACGTTTTTTTTTAATCGATTGCTATAATTATATTTCAATTCGACGCTTGCATTATAATTTAATTATATTATGATTATAGAAAGGCGTACATATTAGTCGAATGTAATTGAAAGTCTCCTCAGGTATTGAAATAACGCATTGGATTTTTTAGTGCGTATCTACAAGACAGTAAGTTATTAATCACGGTGTAGATTTGACTGACATGTGAGGCCCGGGTTCATCTATGAGAGTTGTGGTCCGATGACCATAAACCTATTTTATTAGTATCATAAGAAATGCCCGGGGCGCTGTTTTTTACGCTACGCATTATTCCTACCGTGGTAATTAAATTTTGGTGACAAAACAATGAAGCCATGTTATTTATGATAATAATTAACTGGTTCCATATTTTTCTCGTTTTCATATTAGTGCCTTTTTTAGTATGAGAACCGAACGAAAACAATTCGGAAAGTCGTAATTGAGTTTACGACGCTTAATTACGAACTCCACAGTACAACGCTAATAATATGATCTCCCCTTTATTTTTTTGGTTTTCGTTTGAGATTGAAATACGACTGCCTCAATAGTGTTTACCGACCTCGTGTGCCAAACGATAGCCGTAAAATCATTGGAAATGGAATTTGAGCATCTGCCAAAGAGCGTTAAATCTTAATTCACGTCATGATAAGGGCATTCATTATTCGGCTGCGATCTGCTTTATATCAAATGTCCATAACACTGTCTTTAAATGACAACAAAACTTAAATTTATATTTTCCTCTTTTTGTTTGTTATCATGATAAATTTATATAGGTTGATCGCCGAAACTGATAGCTTGGAAGAATTTGATCACTACCAAATTTTATTGACTCTGATGATGCATTCTATCCTCGTTTTGTTTACAAAAAAGTAATTAACGGCAGGATGTTTATAAATACTAATTGAAATCCAGATCCAAAGGGTAGAATGATTGAATATTAATTGAAATTGAATTTGAATGAAGACATTGGATATTAAATACATTTTTATTCTCGAATCGAAGAAAAGTTTACTTTGATAAATTCTACAAATAGGTCTTAAGAATGTTTCACGTTACATTTTCTCTAACTATTGAATTTAATGTGCGAGATAATTAGTATCAAAATGTTTATACAAGTAATATTTATTTTGCTTATGGCTATAAATTTACATTCTCAAATAACAGCATAATCTTTTGCGCAAGTATTTTGAAGACAACATAGTATAAAAGGATATTTAATTTAAATATATAACTTTTTTCTTAAATTGGGAAATGAGCAATAAAGTTTATAATCACATCTCAGTATGAATTTGCATCAACCAAGTATGATACACCGTATACAATTTTGGCAATTACTATTAGGGATGTCATGTTTTTATCATATAGGTCATGAAAATGCCGATTTCTTAACCGCTAAAAATGCAGTAATCATGGCAAAAAAATTCTTGGAATTTTATAAATAGTCTACGATGGTTTAATGTAAACCTCAGCTATGTGATTTCTATGTGTAAATTAAAATTAGGTCAATTGTCTTATACTGAATTATCCCCGATATTTTGTTATGGAAAAGGAAATACTTGGATATACTGGAAATGCTTGCTTGATAAAGAAGAAAGGTTGATATATGATAATGAGAACAGCTCATTAACCACTAGGTAGTTTATATCATTTATTACTACTTTAAATTTCTCATTTTCTTCGTTAACTGGCGGAAATTCTAACTCAAAAAGCTATTGACCAATTATTAAAAATATCAGTATATAGATTTTATACTTAATTACAATTAATATGATGCTAACTTTGAGATGATATTAATGTTTTAAGTGTATATTTTATTGCAAGAAAAATATTTTTTTTATATATATATTATATAATTTTTTTTTAAATTAAAACCTTCTCATAGTCTTATAAAATATATTGCTAATAAAATTAAAATATTGTATCGATTTTATATAAAAATTGTGACTTTCATAATTCCCGCCAACAGCAAACTCTGATGGTGACCTTTCATTGGCATCAGCTTATAACTCGGATATTTCCGGCGAAATGACTTAAAAAATTCAGATAAACTTTAAAATATTAATAAAATATCGAAAAACATTAAAAAATCTGCCTCCTAAACCGCTTTCCCCCCTTAAGATCAAAACTTAAAAAATAACTATTTTTTACATATTCATACATAAAAGGATTTTTATGAACATTTTCTCCTGATCATAATTTTTTCGGTAATGTTTTTTTTTATTATTTAGATTCTTATCTCCGCACTAAAACTATCTTCCAATTATAATTTTTTTTTATCGTACCAATCCATGATTGGAGGATAGTAAACTTTGTGTGATGATTATCCATTTTCATCTATTATTAAATTTAAAATAACTATTATAAAAAATAATTTAAAAGTAAAAACCAATTATGAATAAATGACAATTTTATAATTATTTGCATGTATGCCACTCATAAGCGACTATATTCAACATTATTTAATTTTTGTCTCAGAATTTAATTTTTCAGAACTGTTTTAAGATGATTGATCAATAGTTTTAATATATATGAGCTTCCTAATTTAATGTTTTAGTGATTTTTATGCCAGAGTGTACATTTGAAAGCGAATCTATATAATTTATGACTAGTGATCAACGCTTAAAATGTAGTCGCTTTTATTAGATAATTTTGTTATTCTGAATGTTTTGGAATGCATTGCATGATTCTTTAAATTATGCAAATGCATCGAGTGTTGTATGCTGATTTCACATTGAATCTATTGTAAATACAAGGAAATCGCAGTGTGAGATTAAGTCTTGCGTAAACGATGATGTGATACACATACGGCACACAATCATGATCCAATTTACTGTTAAATAAATGTCTTATACGCATTTGAAACGAGCTTTTTAAGAACATCGGTGATTGTGTAGTCGAGAATTATGCGAAGGAAAAAAAACGATTCGTTGGATTCTTGCATATGTTGGCGTGTGTAATGATGAAATCACTGAATGACAGAGTGTTAACGCGATGTTCGCGTAGTAGCAATAAAAGATGTCACTCGTCATCTGCATAAATGTTGTACGAGCATAGGTTGTGGGGTGCTGCGACATGAATGGGCCCATTTGACAGGCGATTAGTCAGCGACCGTTTAGCAGGACCGACGACGGGCGCCGCGACGCCCGGAGACAAATGGACTGTTTATATTCCCGGTTGCCACACGTCCCTCCCGTTTAATAATACATTTGTATTCCTGGTGAGTTGACGTGACCCCACATGTTTGCATATGTGATCCATTAATTACGTTGAAAGGGAGAAAAATTATGTTGGAGTCAATTGACCCCTTGTTATACGCGAGATAAATGTGATTAGAATGTAAGACATGTCTAATATATTTGACGGTATTGCTTTGTTTTTTTACCTTTTATAATACTGGTTGTTATTTTTGTTATACTTTGTTATTTTCAGCTCGAATACTAAGTTTCTAAAATAATGGCAAAAAAATAGTTCAAAAGAATTATTCTTCTTATTGATATATATCAGTTCATCTGATAAAGAAATATTGTTTTAAAGAAAGAAATTTAGAATAAAGTAGATTGATATATTGTATTTTAATTAGTATGTTATATGTTTGGCTCGCAAGTATAAATTCGATAGTTGAAGCATATGAACTTTAATAAAAAGGCAAAAATATTACAATTTGAAGCAATATGAAGCAAGCTGAGAAAATTGTTTAAAAAATAGTTGACACGTAAATGCATTAAAATCAAAATTGGAATATAACTTTGAATAGTTTGTTTCAAAACTTTATGACGGTAAAATTAATGAAAATCTAAATGTGGCTTGCATACTATTAAAAAAAATAGAAATGTGCTTAGATGAACCGAATATACATTTTTATCAAATTAAAACAATACAAATTTTCCATAAAATAATATTTTTAGTAACAGTACAGTCTTTGTTATAAAAACTAATACTTTGCCGTCAGTAAATATTTATTTTCAATAATAAAAGATACATTTACAACAACAATATTGTATGATTCAAAACACTAACTGTAAATTATCATTTTTGCTTGTTTATTTTAGATCGATTGTACCCACCGACTTTTGTGGCAAAACTTCAGAAAGTCTTGAGGAATTATGAATATATATGCGAAAGTTGATAGATGGTAAAAAACCATTTAGAATAATTGTTAATAAACAAGGGCCACTAAGTAAAAAGGCTGACATTTGATACACATGATGCAAAAAAAATATTTGTATAGAAATTGTGTGTACAAACTATAAGCGAACTATTAAAACTAGTCAATGATTATTGTTTTAATGATATTTTATTTAAATATAGTATTTGTGACTTCTATATACAACATTTTAAATAAATGCATTTGAGTAAAATTAAAGTTTAACGTGTTTTTGTGCATAAAGTTGAAATGCTAAAACGCACACACCTCCATGGTATTTATAGGTCTAAAAGAAAATATGGATATAAGTTAGTACTACGTTCATTATCTGGATACAAGATTGCAAAGACAATTAATTGAAACATAATTACGCAAAAAATCACTAAAAAATAATGAATACCAACTAAGTGTTGATCAATCGTCATATTTCAAACAACGATAATTTCACGTTTAATTTATTAATATAGGATAGTTTGAAAATTTCAAGTATTAATTCATACTGCATAGTATAAAAGTTCGTAGATAGATTGCATCATTGCCAAAATATCTTGTATAATAAGGATTCATATTACACGATGTTTTCGTGGAAATATATTGTCGTGTTATATGAAGGCCGAGTAAGAATAATAGAGCTCATTGTTGATGACATTGCATTGTTGTATCCTGCGCTATTTCAAAAAGTTTCTACATTCCAACATCAGAAAGACTAATGGCATTGACCATTAATAGATTATGGTCGATAATTTAGGAATTTATAATAAATGAAATATTTACTTGAGATAGCTTGTTAGTGTTATGGTTTCTTTTGATGATGAAAATTGGTGTGCGTCCGCGTCGACAGGACGCCTTCTTGTGTGGGCCAGGCGTCGGTGTTGTCACCTACATACATAATTCGACGCCAGCTGACATCCGACCAAAGCCAGTCTCTCTAGTTGTAAACTGAACCTAATTTATGTCCCAAACATTTTATTTTGAGCTCAGTTGGAAGCCGAGCGCGTCCACCTGGCGGCAGAATCGGCATTTCCAATGGAAATCGAGCTGAATATTTCAAAGAAAACTAAGCAAAGCAAACACGCGCCGGATTTCATATGGTCATTAATTTTCTTTAAACGCTTGAAAATAGTTTTAGGACCAAGCGTTTTACCTATGACTTTATCCTTCAGCCGAGAAAACTTTATGTTGTAGAACTAAAGATGTGAACAATCGTAAATATACCACCGCATAGTAACACATGACATTGTCACCATTCTCTTTTATGGTAGATGAGCTCATTATCGAACGTCGTGTTGATTTTTTGTCAATTTTTTTTATATCGTTTTGACCCTGGCTGGAGTCAAAATGTTGTCATCTTCTATATTCACCTACTGATTCTAAAAGAAGATCAATGTGTTGCTATACTACCAATGCTAACGCTCATATTGTCATCATGCAACCAAAAGTTTAAAGATATGGCCCAAAGCACATTTTCAGCTACGATTAAATCAACCCCAAAATAAATAAATATCAAGTGTCGATAATAGGTTAGGTCAGTTGTTCTTAAACTGGGGTCCGTGAAACCATTGGGGTCAGGGAGGCCATTAACGGGGATCCGTGAAAATATAAGAAACATTTACCTATACTTAAACAAGATATTTTCGTGAAATTATTTACAGAAAACATTATAAGAAAATCTATTTTGACCAAGAAATGTTTGTTTGCTTGAAAAATTAAATCCCAAAAACAACAAAATGTTTCTTCTCGAATGGCAAAGTATCGAAAATGAATCTTCTCTGATGGCAAAGTATACAAATTATAAAAAAAACCTTATTGCTTCTGAAGACAATATTTTGTTGATCATTTTTTTGTTGTTTAAATTCTCTTAATTTTTAGTGCTATTTAATGACTCAAGAAGAAAAATAAATCCATAAAATCATTTTAACACATTACAGTCTATATTGTTTGCGTCGATAATTAAATACAATGAAGGTTTTGAATCTACCTAAAAGTCAAATATATATAAAGACTATAAACAAAGCTTTCTATTATTTTATTTATAATCCATAAAGCATAAAACATCCCTTAAGTAAGAGTAGCTAAGTATTATACGTACTATATCTACGCCAATCTTGAGTGGACTACAGACTTCAGTGTTTAAAAACTAAGCAAATATATTTTTATAAATGTAATATCAAAATAAAACTTGAGTAACTAGCTATAAGAACTTAATAAAATTTGATGTAATGATGTAATATCAACGTTATCGTCATCACAGTGCAGCCACAAACAGTCCACTGCACATGCTAATGTAATGGACTTGATAAAATATTAGGAAATTGTATTTTTTATTTTTTTAATGATTTGTTGGAGATATTGATATTTATGATTTTATAAAGTAACATATCCGAGATTTTAGCGTCGCGTAGGACTTCAACCTAGCCCTAAAGCGCTCCCGCGAAGAAAAGGGGACTGACCTCTTTGTACTCTAGAGAGCTCTTTTCAGTAAAATCAACAAGGTCGTCTAGAGTAGCTTTTTACTATCTCCTACACTCCTTATCAAGACGGTCGTGAAAGCGCTCTTCAACACATTCATCCAGGTAGTTCACTGAGTGAGCGTTCTAAATGAAACTCTGAGGTCATGCGTCGTCTGAAAAGCTTCAAGACATGCTCCAAGGCCTAAACGAAGTGTCAAGTAAAATTTGTCTGAAAATGAACATGGATAAAATCGAAGCCATGATAAATAGTCACAAATCTCAGACCTTCGGGGCGATATTCATTGGGGAACACAAATTGAGGTTGGAAATGAATACACTTATCTGGGACAAGTAATACAACTAGGACGACAGAATTTCTCAACAGAAATTGACAGACGAATACCACTGGGATGGCAGCATTTAACCAATGCATCATCCCAGTGTTAACCCACGAAGACGTGGAATCTAATATCAGGCATTTTACACAGAATAAAGTTTTTCCAGCGTGCCATAGAGAGATCTATGCTCGGAGTGTCTTTATAATATAGAATCAGAAACGAGGATATCCGAAGAAGAACTCGAGTAGTAGACGCTGCTAAAAGAATTGACACACTTAAGTGGCAATGGGGGAGACAAATCTGTCGAAGAAACGATGATCTATGGGGAAGAAAAGTGTTGGAGTGGAGACCCCTGTAAGACTGATTAAATAGCAGGATGAAGCTGGATGCGGAAAGCGGAGGATCGAGAGGGATGAAGACTCATGCGTTCAACGGTGGACGAACACAGACTGATGATGATGATGATGATTATGAATCTTTCCTCAGCGGTCAGACTGCATGACGATTTGAAGATTCCGCCACGACCAGGCGCACAGGTCATCAGATACCCATTGAAACCATCCTACTGTATTCAACCATCGACATCTTATTCCGCACTCTATATAAGAGTCTATTGTGACAATAAAATCAAAAGTTTATCGTGGCTTTAAAAAAAACATAATTTATCGGCTTTAAATCTTACATCTTAAAATAGACATCAAGGACCTCCAATTTACTATAAGTCGCAGTACAAAACACTTAAAAAACTAAGAACACTTGCCTGAGTATCGACGCTGCATGACGTTCAGGATAAATCCTGGAGTACGGGACGCATTCTGGAACAACACTGCACTTTATTTATTAAGATATATCCCTCTGACGATTAAGCCAAACCGTATGACCTAAGAACCGGACACGCACTGATTGTCGCCTAGAATTCGACGGCTCAACTGAGCGTACGAATATAAATGTATTAATACTAAATGTAAATTATTATGAAAAACTATTGAAAGAATGCATGAGATTCCCTCTGAGATGAGCTTATTTGATATATTCCCAAAAATATTTTTATCAAATTTGAAATTCATTAAAAAATAATATATTTATGCAACGAAAAGGATGGTGATTTTTTTTGAAAAATAATATTTTTGGGAATATATCGCAGCAGCTTATTTAATCCCATGATTTTTAAAAAATTGTTTTTCTTATAAATATTAATAATTTGTCATAAATGCGTTTCAATTTGTCCGTCCAGTTTAGGCGTCGAGTTTATGTTATGCAACAATATTCGGTGCAGAGCTATATTTTATTTTCACAGGTTAGGATGTGCATGTGCGTATGTTAAGTGATATTTTTTAAAACACAGAGTGTTGTGCTGTTCCGGAATGTGATCCGTGTTCCAGACTGTATTCTGATCGTCATGCAGCTAAAATATTGAGGCAAGTAGTCATAGTTTTTAAGTATATTGTAATACGATTATTAGGCTTATTATCGAAATGTTTAATGTTGAACAATTGCATTGAGATTTCAAGAACACAGATCGGAAATAATACTCATAGTGGATTGGAAAATCAAGATGTCTATTTTAAGATGTAGGATTTAGGTCCGATTTTTGTATCATTTTTTTAAAGTCACGACTAACATTCAAATGTATATGTAAAATACAATATTCGGAAGTGATTCATTTAGCATTTCATGGCTAAAAGCTTCATTAAGTATCAATTTTTCCTTAGATTAAAGAAAACACATCATATATCATTTTAAAAATATATCATCAGCTAAATAATTGGACTAAAATGTGTCAAATATTTAATTTCAGGTATGAAATCGTGTTTAATATAAAAGCAATCCGCAATTGTTTGATTACGAAATCGACCAGCCTTGATCAATCAATAGTCTAAGTTTAGATGGACGTTGTGAAAAATTGTACAGTGTGGTTCAAAAAAACTGCTGGTGAGCCAAATTCCAAAGGTGTCCAGGACTTCAAAATTCATGCAGTAAGAGCTCTCAGGTAAGGATAATAAGATTTACAAGATAAATTTGAGCTATCATTTAATTTGTCATCTAAAATATACACACAAAATATTTGGTCTAATGGATGTTTAAATTCTTTGTTTTAGGTAAGTCTTTCGAATAGCGCAATATCAATCCGAAATACCGAAGTTTTCAAATATACTCATACTTTGAGTTAAATACATAATGCGTAAAAAAACGTAAAACCGAAACATAAATATTCTTCAGAATATTGTCGATTATTTTTTCTGATTTTACTGGATACATTTTCTTTTGTATGAGACGTATGATGTCTAGTAATATCGTCACTACTTCTTTCACTTGTACTCCCTGTGTTATTAATATTTTGGTCTGATTCACGATTTCGTTTGGTAATAAATTTATCCATTGTAACGTAGGCGAGAACGTGATGGTGCTGGATTTCAAAGACGATTTGGCTAATTCAAAATTACATTAACTCTTTCGTTGACTTTCATAATTTCGCCAACGACTTTTTCGGTTTTCACTGTTTTGCAGAATTTTTCGTTTTTATCATTTTTTTCGCGGCGCACTTGAAATAAGCTCGCAGTGCACCGGTTGAGAAACACTGATCTAGAGTATAATTGGAACAAATTTTAATTAATATCTATTATATTTTTCTTTTTGAATGTACTTTTAAAATGAATGAGATGTTGGCATTCATTGTAAAAGTGTCATCATTACTCTCGACATGATTAACGTACTCATTGTCATCAGAATGTCATCGTTAAATTTGTCTGGAAATATTTTTTTCAATGATGAATAACACTCCCACATCATCTTGGCTGCGACATATTATATGTTAGTCTCAAAAGTCGATGGCAGTAAATAAAATAGAAGAAGAAAACATCGATGCTCAAACAGTTTTTATGATCACATCCACGAAGAGTGGAGCCATGATTAATGAGGAATAAAATATTTTATTTGCTACTATTTGAAGTTTTCACATCATAATTTTCGTCCCGGTACGTTTGCTCTGCAATTAGGCCCGAAGAACGTCGCATTGGGAACGTAAACCTGCGTCGTTAACGCGTCATGTACTTCGACATTTTGTCGGCATTTTATGACCCACACCGACGACATTCAGAGGAATGTCGATTATAACTACCAGAAGATAAATTGCAACAGTACATGCTAATATTTTATGAATGAATCAACATACAGGCTCTGAACATGACAATTTTTGTTAAAGGGGTCTTCAATGGCATTTAATGTTAATGGCTTTCAAACTATGAGCCGTGGACCACCCAATCTGATGTCAAGAATAACGTCGAACCAAATTGCTTTTTAAGCAGCACCACATGCTTTTTATCGTATTTATATGTAATAAGATGCAGATAACAATGTTAGTAGTGTTCTTGTGGAAGAATTGTGACAAAAATAAATAAAGAGCCTTCGCGAAGACATCCTTTCATACAGTGAATAGTCAAAAGTAAAAATAAATAAGGTAGAAAAAAATGTGGGTAATTTAATACAAATGAGTCGGCTACTGATGGTCCATTTGAAAACGTGACTTAACAAAAGTCCTCTTTGTGTCCCTGGCGACATCCAATTTGTTACACGTAAAGATAAAAACGTTAAGTTATGAAAAATAACAAGCTGGAACAAAGCAAATGTCATCTTTAATCTGTTTTGTCAAAAGCGAAATAATAAACGATAAAATAGTGTCAGCTACCGACAATGGCTTCATGTCGCTATCCAATGAAGCAATGAATTATCGACAAATAAGGAATTCCGTAGAACAGCGCTATTTATCAAAGATCAACCCAACTTAAAATTTTCATACGTTCTATGTGATGATGACAATTTTTTATTACAGATGTAATCAATATTGAGAAAATTTATTCATAAGCCAACTATATTATTAAAGAGCACTAGTGATATTTTATGATATCCGTGAGCGACGATATTATTCAATGACCATGTACCACAAAAAGTTTATTATCTGTGTAATATATACTTACAATTCAAGACAAATTTTGTTTTCCTTATTTATTGAGTATTATTTTTGGAAGCAAGTTGGACAGTTTTGATTTATGAAATGTGAGCTAAAAAAATTAAAATCAATACAAAAAAATAACCTTTACCTTTATATAACCCAATTTCAAAATCCATACGAAAATATGTGTATCCGGTTTCATCTTATAAATCGAGTTTTCATATTTTTGTGTTTTAAAATCAGTCATTTGGATACAGGTTTCTATCCTCTTTTAAACAATTATATCTTGGATTTTAGGATAAAAAGGTGTTTCTAAAAAGCTGAAAAATTTGCATTCGTACGCACATAATTAAAAATCTGTACAGGATTTATTATTTTATACAATCAGATAATTGTTTTATGTAATATGAATAATAGAGATCTTATAAAAACCTCATATATTAACGCTGTATAACAAAGCAATGTTATAACAAGTTTTGATTCCGGATGGATAAACTGACACGAAAAGAGAAGCACCATACTGACTTGCTAAGTGATCGTAAACAATGTTATGCATTAAATGATTTTCTTCAAAAAAATAATTAAACAATGATGTCTAAATAAATTAAAGTATCTGTATCATATTTGCATTAAATTTACAAAATATTTTTCTTTTGTATGTTTGAATTTTCCAGATCAAATATTGCTACGAGCGTTGGATGCTCTCATAAACTTGATTAAAAATTGTTGCCTATCGCTGATTTTGGTTGATTTAACCGTGATAATTCGATATGACATATTAAAAATAAAATGTAAGTTGACCACTTCTTCTCTTTGTCGTTCTTCTCGATCAAGTCCATCGGGTTGACATTTGACAAAAAGTGACTTGGTGCACTATCGGAGGGCCTCATCGGTGTGTCTTTGTGCCGGCACCAACGTGTGACGTGGACCAATTTGTAATCCAACTTTTATCCGACCTGTTTTATTTATCGCCGGCTACCTCAAATATGTGACGATTGATCCGTGGGCGTATGGCTACAAAGTCAATAAATAATCTTATGATTAATTTTTTCTTGTAATGCAATTCATTAGAAAAACCATGTTCGTAAGATGGGAGGCATGGCCAACAGCAAAATAAATAATTAATTAACATGCAGGTGGATTTTGATAAGTACAATTATGAGTCTATGTGAATAGCTTTTTAAAATATGTAAAAGCAAGATTTTATTTCGACTTTCATCTTATTTTGTGACAATTAATACAATTTTACAATGTATCATATCAAGCATTATAAATGTTGTGAATAATATTTATAAATTGACCAAAATATAGAATGCTGATAGCATATAAATATCATGGCTATAATTATCATGGTTGATATCGCAGAGCTTACATAAATAATATCATAGTCAGTTTATAATATTTTTATAAAGAAGCGTTACGATTTGTTGATGTGCCACAAACGTTTTGTTTTTACCATAAGTTATATTGTATATCAAATGATGGGTGTTTATTTTTTGACTTGTCCACGGAGGTGTGTGAAATAAAGAAGTTATAAGACCTGCCGACCCATGTTTGCTTATTCGTCCATGATGTTTAGACTATCAAAAAATACAGCAAAACACAAAGAAAAATGTTACTATTATACGCATTGTATTGAAGAATAAAAAAAAACCTTTGTGCGAAAATATTTCATGAAAATTGATGAATTCATCCTTTTATGCACCTGGAAAAAGTGCATATTTTCCAGTTTATACTAAAATATCATGTTACATTATTGCACAATTTTTTAAGTATTTATGTAGTACAGTTCGGGTTTTCTAGTTTATCTTAATACAATATATATAATATTTAAATATATATATATATATATTTCATGACGCCATATATTGCATTTATTGTTTGTCCAAGTTTAAGTGCTTCAAAATTAATGATATCCTTGCAGTCCTACCAAATATTTATTTATTTATTTATAAAAAATATTTTTTTTTATTCAAGCTGGGCTGAGGAGTTGGTTTTGGTACTCAGCCCTTCGATACGCAATCCAGGACAATTTTTTAAATAAAAATTTCCAGATAAAATTTCTGGAACAAATTTTGACATTTGCGAACACTTTAAATATCGCCCAGTACATCGCAAATACTTTTAGTGGCGCGTGTTGCAGTCTCTTTTTTGAGAAAATGATAAAGCATTAAATTTCGAATAAATTCTTCATTCGATGAAAACCGATCCATTTTAAATTGGGTAGTTAAAATTGAATTTTTAAAATCACAATTTATTTTTGATGAGTTTAGTCACTAAAAGTGCACAAAACATGACTTAAAAGTGTAGCAGTCTATGTGAAATTAATCCCCGAAAACGGTCAATCAATTAAACGACAACCATTTTGGGTTATAAATCGTGTTTTCATATTTTTGTATTTTAAAATCAGTCTCTTGGATACAGGTTTACTTTTTACAGGTCTACTTATATAGTAATCTTATTAAGCTACAATTATCCGATATCCAAAATATGAATGTTTTATGGTGCTGTTCTCATGGAAAAATAATTCAGCAACTAATTACTTATTGATATGCTAAATTCACGATGTCAAATACATACGTAATGATCTTAGCTAGTACTAACCAAAATATGCAAAAACTGTGAAATGATATCATAGAAACAAGTTGAAATGCCTGACAGCTGAAGACTTTTGACACTTTTCTGACAACTTAATGGAAGAGGCTTTCATTACACGGAAGAAGCTGACATTGAAGAGTTATTGCAGTTTCGTGGCGTTGAAATGGCTACTGAATATATTGTTGAGATGATCAAACAAAATGCAATGAGATATGAAAAAAAATATTTAAATGAAGCTTTCTAGTCTAATTCGCTACGTCGAGTCTTTCAAAACATGCTGCTTAAATATACAAAGCTAATGAGTTTACAGAAATCGGAAAAAACTGATTTACTCACAACAGTTTTAATCTAATTCTGGATATATTTGTGAAGATTTTTGAAATACATTTTAATAACATAACTAGGAATATTATAATATTACGAGCTTGTTTGCATTAGTGATATTATATGTGATATTTTTTTATAGTTGAATAGACGAGGCCTAACGATTTCCTCTTTGCGCTTCACAAGCGAAAAAAATAAACGTCTTTCATATCTTCAACAACCATGTTAAATCACTAAAAAAGGAGTCCCACATATTTAAAGCTTCGACAAAGTGTACCGGTTATCGACGTGTCAATCAACATTAATTTGATACTTCATGGGACACATTTGAGACCTCAATCCATACTCACACACATAACGCTAATAAGATATAACGTGTTTACATGTCAAAGATGTCTACCGTAAGAAGAGCTATCAACTCTTTATGTACTACTGGTTTTCGATACCGCGCTTCAATGAGCATATGATCAATTCTGTGACATTAATTATCGTCTTCCGGCAATCACATGGGGTTTTTTACCGACGGAAAAAAATGTCTTTTGGCGCAGTGAAAGTTGCTCTTTCATGAGAACGACGATTTCGATTGTGGGTAAGGATGTGAATACGTCGATTTTTTTCCTACATAATACCATTTTGAGATTTCAATCAAATCTGTCAGTGTGAATGCAACTTATAAAACAGCAGGCAGCATTTGTCATCGCGATGAGTGCTGTCAATTTTGTGAGATAAAAGTTGCAAAGTCTTTTTGAAAGCTGAAGTAAAACATCTAGTTGGTGACTATATTTATATAAACACACTAATTGGACAAGTTAATTCGTATAAATGAGATTAGCGTATTAGAAAGTATTTCAGACTATGACTTTATTTTCCCAGGGCAATATTAATAAGAATTTACTATACTGAAGCTGAAAGTATTAAGCTTTCTTTACACTATTATAATTAATGTTTACTTATATATTGACTCAAGTACAATAATATGTTACATATAGATCAAATATCATATCGAGGTTTTTAAAATTGATGAAGACATGAAACGATGACTTTGTGCTGAATTTTTGATTAACATTGAAAGAATATTTATGTCTTACTTTAGTATAAAAAATAATAAAACCTAGAGATAAATGTTCGACTTCAAATCCAAATGATACAAATATTACCAAGTCTTTGTATAATATGATTGATTAATCTCATAAAGTAAAGTAAGTTAATATAATATAAAAGATTTAGGTAGAAAATTTCATCAAACCATTAAATTTGGGATGTGGGAGGAATTCATATTTTTAATCGATTATCCTAATCCGAGTTTACCAAAATTTTATAGTTCTGAAAAATAAATACTAAATCAATTTAAAAAAACATGCATACATCAATCTTTTGGTTAAATTTTCTATTCAAATAATTTTATAATTTTTTAAGATAAGATTTTTTTAAAGAAATCTATGGGTATCACCTACAACTAATGAGATATTTGCTTTGATAAAATTAATAGATATGATCAATTTAAAGAGCGAAAAGGTGATGGCGGTTTCCAATTCAATGGCAAACTTTCTTAGAAATAGAATTTTTGATATTTTTGTATCATGTTAATTTGCCTTAAAGAAAATATTTTAAATGGAATTTATTTTTGAAATCGAACTGCTGCTTTTTCAAGCTTACTAGCAATGGTTTAGAATATATATATAAATTTGTAAAAGATAATATAAAAAAATGTTCGCAATGCGATGAAACGCATTATTTTAATAGTTTCATTTTCTTTCGCACCCTTATACTGTATTAAAAAGTATGGGAACGTCATTTAATAGGATGGAATTGCAGAATAAAGAACTCATCCCGGAAGATGTTTCATTTATTCGCGTTTGGTAGAATGTCTGCTAGGGTCCCCCTTTGTATTATTACTCTTTTTGCTCAAACTTTGAGCAATTATTCACGAAGCACGAAGCGCAGTCCCATCCAGGTGGCGAATCCCATAGGAAATTAAATATCTCTGTTTATCCCACCTCCGCAAAATCATACACAAATAAACATAATCAAGTTACAAACTTGGATATATGGAAATTGATAACGGCATCGTGTTGGGAATATATGCAATTCTTCTGCGAATTTAAATTGTAGCCGACTAAAAGTTAAAGCGCTGATGATACATTTTTTCACAAGTAAACATGTTGAGGGTGTATAAAGTTTTACTGCATGTGAATTTGTATACACATTAATTGCACGAGGTAACAAAAAGTGTTTTAAACTAGGAGTATTGTGATTTATGGTTTCTGTAACATTGCTTCTCTTTTGATCACGATAGGTGTGTTTCGTGTACACGAAGTCTTCCTGTGGTCATCCACATTACACAGCCGGGTTTTTAGACAGTTATGAAAGTTTTAGGGTCAAATCGCGTTACGATGCGACCACAGAGCGTAAAAGTCGACATTCTCGCAATTGCAATGGCGGTCTTCTGTCGTAATTATTAAGTTACGCCGAACCGCCGACGTGTTACAAAACTAACTTGCCTTCCTTCCTATCTGCTATATAATAATGACGATGATAAAAATGATGACGGTGGCGATGATGAAAAAAAGCGGAGGAAATATAAACTTCGTACGGTCACATGAGTGCTTTAATTGAAATGGATTATGAATTATTCATCAGTCAACGATGCGTCCGATGGGAACACGATCTAGGAAATGACATGTTGCGAGTGAGGCAAGTATCAGAGCTAGCAATCAGATGGTAGTCGACTTTCTTGGACACAAGGTATTTGAATACAATTATAAAATGATGAGTCCTTATGCAACACCAGGAAGAGAGCATGGCGATTTTTGTCAAAGACTTTTGACTGGTACGGAGATCCCTATCTCGTGCTTTTATACAACAATCTTATTTATTCGCGTTTATGGCATCGTCCAATTATTACTGTTGTGCGTTAAATCGACTAGTGATCATTTTATATAATATAATTAATGATGGTGTTTTGGAGGGTTATGGGGAGTGAATAGTGTGCATAATTACAACCATATTTGTATATGCTAAAAGTTTTCAAAATCACTAAAAGAATCTTACAAAATAAAGACATGATTCAAAATATTAAAAATAATTCATAGTTTTGTCAGAAAAAAATGGATAATCATTAACCCTTTAAATGCTAGCGAGTTAAGAGATATTAGAAGTCGTGTAAAAAGATTTGACTTATATATTTTATTGTCTAAAGGCGAATTGTGTGTCCTAGCACAGCGAAGGAAGTCAAATAAGGACCACAAATGTTAAACATTTGATATGATAAATATTATTTCAAATTTGCTATATGTCAGATTTGGATTAAGAATACATAATCTGACGAAAACAGTTAAAATAGAGAGATGAGATGATGATTTATGGAAATCGAACTATTGATTATTCGAGCTAGGATTTGGGCAATCAATATTTATTTAAAACGATATTGAATGATTTCAAATATTATCATGAGCTCTCATACAAATTATATGAAATGAAGAAAATGTATTATGTCTAACATCATCATACAACAACCACAAATATGTATGTTAATATAGCTTTCAAAATTATCTAAAAATGACGATAAGTCCTCGTTCATGTTAAATTTGAATGTCTATTTTAAGAATATTTTGGATTGTGATTTGTTTTTAATGCGAGATATAGATATTTTATGATATAAAATTATTGAAAGAATACGCATGGTTTTAAAAATTGCTTTCAAGTCAACTTAAATACAGCTCTAACCCCTTAGTTTCCATGATTGGTTTTTACTCTACAAACGTTTTTTAATGTTTTACAGATCGGTTTTAATTATTTTTTCATTATTTGGAATATTTTTGATTCCAAGTTATTTGGATAACTTAGGTTCTATTGCATTATCATAATATGATTTTTTGCTAATTTGCATACATTGTTTATGGAAATAATTACACATCACGTTAACATAGCGGAACGATCAACGACACAATAACTGTTAAAATTACTGAGGGGAATTAATATAGACTTGATATTTTATCCTGAAAATTTTTATACATTATTAAATAAAACTTACACATAAATCTATGTATATTTTAATTTATAAGCTGACTAAAAAAAGTTTAACCTTAACATAAATATAATATATGTATATTATTATACATTAAATATATAATATGTCCTCATTTGGGCCAAAAAATTTTTTTTTTAATATTCGATCGGTCAACATCTCATTTGTATTTCCACCCTAAAAAACTATTTCAGTATTTTTTTCAATTTTTTAAAATAATATTTAAGGGTCGCTACCAAGGTTTGAATTTTCACAAAAAAAATTAGAACACTATTTAAACTACTCACTACTTAAAATCAGAGTTATCAGAGTTGATAAAATAACTAGTATCTGGAAAAATCGTAAAAAAATGTTGGTCACAAAGTCTTCTATGCCTTTTTCGGTGATGTGTTCAACATCAATGCTTTTTCTTTTCTGGAAATCTTCGATTCTTAGTTCATCTACCATATTTTTCTTATCTTTAACTGAAAGTTCGTCCTTAAAAAATCCAAAAGACATCAACTTATCCGACAAGTACCATAAATGGCCCAGTACTATTTTTATGGCAACTTTGGCCATTGTTTGGTTTATATTTTCAAAGGTCTTTTAATAATTGTAAGTCGTTTCTTGGTACTGAATGTCCGATAGGGGCTTGAAACCAGTATTTTATATATATTACGACTGTGAAAAGACACTAGTTTCATTTCCTTTTTCGTCAGTTTAAAGAACTAAAATAAGAAAATTAAAATAAAAACTATTCGTATGGTCTATTATTATTTTTTGTATGAAATTCGGCTTAACGTTATTTTGACTCGTGTAGAATATTTATGGTAGAATTTAATTCAATTTGTTCATTTTTAACGATTGTAAATATCCTGTGGATGCAGATTTATTGCTTCCGTCAGACTTTAGACTTATTGTGATTAACAATGATGATGATCTTAGGTGTGTTTAAGTATAATATTTACCTAAAAGAGAAAAAATTCCTTTTTACACTTTCGTTGTTAGATTAACGTAAGAAATTGAATTGAATTGAATATGTCGAAGTAGTTTTAAATATTTGTTGAAATTTGAATACATACATAGCAAAAAATGAGACGTCCGGTAAATTATTTGCACTAATGAAAGTCTCATTATGCAAGAACTTAGTTCAATAACCGATGCTCGACAGTATTACGATTATAAATGCTAGCATTGATGTTAAAAAAAAAATAGCGTAGATAATGATGAAATCAGTAATGGCACTCACTAGGAAATTTGGAGTACGATTTACTTAATGCGAGTCTTAGTTTTAATTTAAATTATTAAAGTGTTATTTATATGGCATATCAGCATAATGTCGTATATAGTTAAATAGTCACTGTATATGAAACTTGCATTGAGCTTAAAGCTCAAGATTTTTGATTCTTTTTAAAATCGTTCGGCAGTGGCTTGTCCCAATTTCTTCAATTTTGTCAAGCTGTTATAGGCCTTCAGTGGATTGATTAGCTGAGAAAATTAAATGTAACTACAATGTGTCGACTTAGTTGTCTTGGTGATTAAAAGCTGGTCTCTTTTCCAAGAATCCATTAGCAAATACGGGATGAACGTAAATTATGACTGCGCCAGGCCGGGCGTCTTGGTTCTCTTCACAAATGAGCTTTCGTACGGGCTTCATAATGGCGGCTAAAAAGCTTATTATGTGAAAAACTTTTACGCTGATTACTTTTACGAGTTTCTGCAAACCTGCCGACCCCCTCGTCAGGACGGACATTTCGTCCCGACTGCCACGCCTCCTCGTTTGATCTCCTCTCATTTGACCCAACGACGGCCAGGACATTTAATACATTCGAGATCGTGGATCGGAATTTTAATATCTAAAGCCCTCCTTAACATTCAATATGCAATATAAGGATCTCTGGAAAAATACTGAAAAGAGTATAAATCATATTTTATTGAATAATTTTCATAATAAGCGCTTCAATGATGAAAGAATTTAATAATAAATATTGCTTTATTCAAGAATTTGTTTTTAAAGCCAATCTCATTATTACGTAATGTTAGA
This sequence comes from Stenopsyche tienmushanensis, assembly GCA_008973525.1. Taxonomy (NCBI): domain Eukaryota; kingdom Metazoa; phylum Arthropoda; class Insecta; order Trichoptera; family Stenopsychidae; genus Stenopsyche; species Stenopsyche tienmushanensis. Next base: position 720,884 of record WACJ01000172.1, on the reverse strand, counting down.
ATCGTAACAATGATCAGATATAGTTATCACAAGATATTATTTAAAATTATGCAAATTCAATCTACCAATGTTGTGTAATATTATACATATGGCAACATTTTTATAATGAAACAACATATGAATATATAAATATAATTTGAAATTCTTATTTCATGATTTCCTTTCAATACTCAAATGAAAATCTATTTTAAAGGCAGTAGAAGTATCCTTAGATATTAGCAGATTCGAATTAAAGGATTTTTTTATGAATAAAATAGGTCCTCATAAGTAATTAGATACGTCAAACTTTATTTGATCTTTGAGATAAATATCAATTTGCATACATGGAATATTAATTAATTCCAAGCTCTTCTACATGAATTGTAAAATGATCATCATTGATGCAAATCTTGAAAAGATCAAAGTCCCCAAACTAAATATTTTTTCTTTAACTCCATAATAATACATCAGATCTTTGATTATATGAGTTGATAATTAACAATTTCTATAAAATGTAGTATGTATAGTATAAACGATCAAATGATTTGTGTCATCTTTATATAGATGATATTTTATTTTAAATATAAAAAGCATTTTTACATTTTATTCTTCATGGTTTAATTATTTAGTCATTACTGCTTTCGTGTGGAAGCAATGATGTAAATGGAGCTTTGATATGAATGTAAATTGCCTTACTTCAGATACTGCACTTCATAAATATGCTGCATAGCTTGAATAAAAACTTAATTTACGAATATGGTTAAATTAAGCTTATTTAGATACAGATTAGCTCAAAAAATGTGTATGCTTATTTATTAAAATAAAATCGCGAATGATGGCTCATACAATGAATGTTCCAATCAATAAGCCTCTTCTTTCATCGAAATTGAGTGGGTTCACCCCAATGATAGAGGTTTGTTTGTACTCTGAAAGAAAGCCTTTGACAGAACATTAAAGTGGATTGATGATCGGAAGGGATCTTAGCAATTTGAAATGTTTTACGACCAGTTCGTTGATGATTCTCTTACGACCCAATGCCCATAAAAGTTAATTATACAATTTTATGCGTCTCTCACTTCTTGTTTTTAGATGACATTTTTTGCTTTATTGCCTTTTTCGAAATAACGACAATCATACATAATTCATTTTTATCAGGAATCGTAAATTTCTGTCTTCTTTAAATTTAAGCAAAAAAATCACAATTTTATTGGCGCTATGAAGTAGTGTTATATGTTAATTGCGGTGGTTGATACAGTCGACCTCGAGTGGCCAAGTTGCGGTGAAAAATGGCCAAGTTCAGAGGTTCCACTGCAGATGTGGATATCTTGGACGATCAATAGCAGAGGTTACACCCAGGATATTGTGTAAGCCGCCACGGTACGAAGCGGAAGACAATAAATATGGTTGCATGTCTGAAGAGCATTTCCACTGGAGTGGACGCACTTTCATTTCGTATTTTCAAAAACATGTAACAGGCAAGAAGGCCTCCCCTTCGTGGACTATATCATCAGGTAGACAAGGAAGCCCATTATATGACACTCAAAGAAAATACTGCGCCTAGACTTCCGTACTCCGTATTTATTACTGCTGAATACATCGAGGGGAAACAATAAAATCACACGACCTCCGCCCTCAAGTGTGCCTATGGAAAAATGTGGCGATTAACCTAAATGAGATGTTCAAAAGAAAAAAAAAACGAATGGACTTTGATTAAATCTTTCTAGGAGAAGTTATCTATTTAATAAATCTGAAGATTTGGAATAGATTTATGAAACCATTTTAGCTAGCCAAAGTAAAATAAGAAGATATGTTTCTAGAAGATTTTATATTTAACAATCGTAAATGGCAACTCTAATTTTCTTTCGTCGTTATTATAACAATATGTTAAGTCTTTTGATGTCAATTTCTTGTAGCACTTTTAAAATTTTACCTCTATATTTATACGAAACCCGTATAATTGTATAAAGACTGTTAAATGCATCAAGAAGAATGATTTAAACTATTTTTTCATTTGAAGAACATTTAGTTTAGCTTTTCTACGTTTTAGTCCATTGATTGTTTTTGAGAATAATATTTACTATACTTTTTTATTAAGGATGATTGAGGCATTGAAATTAGTTTACTTGTTAAATAAAAAAATTGCTAGCACTTAAATATTTGTATCAATTACAATTAGTCTACCACTAATCATTCTTAAGGCTTACTGTTACGAGAAGAAGGAAATGGATCTCTCTTTTTTAGTGAAGAACTAAAATCATTAGAAATCAATAAATAGAAATATTAAAATTTTAAATGTATTTTACAAATCATTAAAAGAGACTAAAAATTTACTTTTTTGATGAAACTATGTTTACTGCTAGTAAGACGAAATCTGAAATTGGATAGGTCATGGATCAGTTATCATTATTAAGTATGATTATCGATTCTGATTTTGAAATATCTATCTCGTTATCCAATATATAATATATCGCATTATTGATATTACAGATATAAGGTTTTTCACCTTTGATAAGTGACTGAAATGAAATTCTTTAGTAAATAATTAAATTAAAATGTATAATCTTCATTACAGTCAAAGTGCATTGCTCGCTTACATTTCTGTGGGAACGCTCAAACTATAAAACAAATTTTAAGCTTTGATTAATAAACCATGACAAGTAACAACTATCTGTCCTAATTTGAATTAATTACCTATTAATACTATAAACAATATACAAGGATGATAATATAAAATATATATATATATATATATATATATATGATGTTAAGAGTAATTAAAAGATCAATATAACTTTGCATATTGTAAATAACGAGAAAATTGAAAAATAAATGTTTGGATTGAACTACAAAAGTTTTGGAAGCTTAAAATATTTTTGTAGATGTCCTGTGATAAGGACATCTACACTTTGGACGGAGGAAATGATCAAAACGGTCTAGAAAGACTTTTCTTGTATAATATTATATGGATCATAGTGTTAAGTGGATAAATAACGTTTTGGACGGAGGAAATGATCAAAACGGTCTAGAAAGACTTTTCTTGTATAATATTATATGGATCATAGTGTTAAATGATGTTTAATATTTTAAAATATTTTCATTACAATTAATATTTAAGTCTATGAATATAATTACTCATGATGTTAAATATAATCAATTAATTGATCTCAAAAGTGCACATATCATTATTTTGCGTATTATTCGCTTAACAATCAAACATAGTATGACCGTCAATAAGATTTTCAGTATTTAAATTGAGTAAAAATAAACATTTTGCTTTTTGTAACCGATGAATGGCCAACAATTCGACATGGTTTTCATTCCCTTTGTGGTTTAAAAATGCGGTCGCCAACCACATTATCTGTTTGTATATTCGAACTAACAAATCAAATTATCTTGGGGTTCATGTTTTGTTAAATTATAACACTAAAATATATAAAATCAAATGAAAAGCATTATATGCCTAAAGAATTTAAGTTTGAATATTTTATTCTAAAGACGCTGGGAACTTAAAAAATGGAATCAATCTATCATGTCGTATTAAAAACTATGACTCAGATTGTATGGTTAGACTCATGAGAAATTCTGGCAAATAAGACTGTGATTGCATATAGTTTCATGTCTGGGACCTATTTTCAGAATGCCAACAGGAGACGAAAAAAATTGAGGATGTTGACATAGCCTCGAGGCAAAAGGACGTCAGACTATTGAGGAATAAATTAGCGCAGATATTCATAAGAAATCTCTGGGAAAGACTGAGGTATTTTTACTTATTTGAAATTTAAATACATCTTTATATTCACATGGATGAGTCACTAGCCGTTTGTTGTATGACAGGATATTCAACTTATGCTAAATATGAAAATTGCGTTTTGAAGTCTATCAAGGAAGAATATATGGAGACTATTTGCGTATGTAGTAACTTTAGCGTATGAAGAAAGCTCTTAAATTGTGTGTAAAACAATTACTCTTATTGGAAATTACATTAGGCCGTCCCATGAATACCTGTCGCTCCTTGACACCTGAAAAATCCATACGAAGTACTTAACAAAATCAATTTAAAGTTTGCCAAATCGTGACTTTAAATCGCTGCCAAGGCTTGCTCGGCTGTTTCTGCTTTTAGAATGGATCAAACGTGATAAGCTCTAGTGATTGAGTTTATGGACTAATTACGAAACTAGAAACTAGCGCTCGCCTAGGGTGAGAGCTTAACACTTCACCACCTAGATCAAAAGTTTTGCTACTCCTACAAAAAAATCTGTAAAACGCCTGTTAATATCGGATATGTGTGATAATCAAAAGTATAATATTGTTAAGAACATGAAATTATTAAAATCGTGATTAAAAAAACCCTGATATGCTATCTTTGTTCGATATGAATTGTGAATGAAGCGCTTCTTTTGAAGATTTGGGTGATTTGAGGGTTGAGCTACAAGCGAGGGTTGATTTTCTCCCCCCACGCAATGTTGTGTGAGTCCTGCCTTGAACAAAGTTGTTGTTATCACGATTCTAGAACTATCTACTCACAACTGTTGTAATTACACATAAGAAACTCTGAATAGGACTTCATTCCCTATAATTGTACACTTTTCACTTGATTGCCAGGACAATATAAAGCGAAGTTTTACTTCAGAGAAAATTTAGCAAAACATGGGTAAAACTCACGATTTAATTAAATATTCAAAGCGTTTGTATCTTTTAAACAATAAATATACCGGCGAAGATTATTAATAAATACTATTTTCTATCCAAAATTATTCATGATGTTAGAATTTCTATCTTTCTTTGAAGTTCGCCTATGGGCGTAGTATGAATAGTACTCTAGCACTTTTTATCAGACTAAATTTATTTGCTTTTATGAAGCTTCATATATAAGAATGAGCCATGGCATAATTTAAAACCATCCAAAAATTCAAGTGAAAATGGTATTAGTTTAACATATTAAAAGCCTTCAATCATTCATCGTCAGTAACAAGAGGACTCACGTGACTTTTGTGAATATGAACGCAGGTAGCTGAACCACTTCCGGCGTGACGTCACGCGATTTAAACAGGAAATTAAAATGCTTCCGGTATTATATGGAAACCATTGATCTTTGAAAAGTCGATGAAAATTTATGCAGGCTTGAAATTTCCCAGAAACTGGAATATGTACGATTCAATTACAGTTTCATGTGTACGTAACACACTGAATACTATAAATTTTAAAATGTTTGTCGTATTTTAACCTAATCGTATAGATAGTGAGTCAGGTGCATAATATATATAGCAAATGACCTTATGAGGCAGTTTTCAATGCAATACGATATGTATGCGAATATCAATGCCCTTTATTCTTCTCGCTATAAAGCTTAAAGAAAGCAAAAGTATGCAAACCATATGCGTTCATTTTCATTAATTCATCCATTCATTAATTATATTTTTGATTGTGTTGTAGATTATCAATCATGAATTTAAGACGTAATCAACTTTTTTACGGACCGTTACATTGACTTAGCTATTGCATATTAATCAAACCCAATTGGCATTCGCTTATTAATTATCGTTTTTTTACTATGTATTTTAGCATCAAATGTCAATTATCGATAATAATGCATTAAAAAACTGTATGTACGATATTTTTTGCATTGGTAATAAATCTTCTTAATGTGATGCTGGAGAAGATTACTCATTAATTAGACTAGGAACCCTCTACGTTTAATATGGATGCACGCAGATAGTGATTTTTTTAGTATTTTCGTACCTATGTGTATATTTAAATTATATATTGGGACTTGGAATCGAGACTAAAACTTGCACATATGCTTTGTATATTAACATTTAGCAGTCCATTCCCGCGTTTACTCGATATTAGATTAAATAGAAGTTAAAGTAATTTTAGCTTGAAAGAAATGTCGTACGAATTTGATATGAATTTAAATTTCTTTCTATGATTTCTATGGATGAGAGTACACATATGTGTCAATATTTTAATCGTATAAAATTTAAGTAATTGTCACCCATCGATAAAATATCGCAAATTGTATTGCTAACAAGCCGAGAAAATGTCATTTTTGAACACTTTTTCCAGTGTCTTTCTGTAATTTATTTCTAGTTCAAATGTTTAGCTAAACATTTATTTTACGATTTAAGTATAACAGAATAACTGTTCACATAATTACTATCAATCTAAAGAAAAGTTTTATTTATTTTGTACAAAACTCGTCCGGGCTCTGTGCGAAGTTTAATGCAAAACGTCCGGAATATAAAGAGTTAATAAGTATGTAAAAATATTATAGAAGTAAATTATCCCTAAACAAAAATTAAGTTATTTAAAAATTATATAAATGTCAAAATTAATACCGAACAGAATTTAAATGATGAAGACGTCAATTTTATTGCATGAAGAGTTTTTATTTTAAATTTTCATACGAATATTTGATTCATTACATTTCATATTTAATGTATGAATATGATGAATCATATTTGTTGCTTAATCGCTTGATTGATTAATTATATTTTTATCGATAATAACATATAATTTGAAACGGGATACAAATTTGTGATATTTTTTTACTGTGCTACCAATAAAGTGTTGATATAGCCTTAGGGAAGAAGATCGTTAAATCAATTTTGAATAAAATAAGTCGCGGTGATAATTTTTTTACATATTTTGATGAAAAGTAGAAAACACGCAACAGCCAGTAGCTTTGTGTTTGGGACATTATAATACCTTAGAATATTTATATATAATTTGGGCTTATATTAAAAAAATGTATTTTTGCGCTTTCTCTTGCATAAAATTCACTGGTTAGATTCTCATTTTTATGATCGGCTTTCTCAAATATTTTACGTCTATATTTTGTCGGCCGTTTGACCAGCGAGTGTCTCATGAGACCCATAACGTTCACCATAAAGGGATATGCGATCGAATCTTTCGTTTGTCCACTACAATATATCCACATATACAAAGGGTACGTGGTATGGATACTATGTAAAATATTTATGGTGATTACCCTCGTTGAAGAATTTCCACGTGGGGTGACGTGCGAATTCGCAAAACACGCTCGCCACCCGATTTATGACGGAAACGTGGAATAGCTAAAAATGGAATACATTTAAAAAAAATCTTACTATAACAAAAAAGTAATAAAACTAGCGTTTTTAAAAATTAAATTATAAAAAAAACACATATGCTTTGATACACTTTAATCGAAATTCATTAGGAGCGTCTTTATAAATTTGTAGAATTTAAAGAACGCATCAGAATATTTGGCTCGAAGCAACTTTACACGCACGAAACTATTGAAAAGTATTTTCTCAGACGATTATGGGTTAATAAAAAGGACAAAGCTATGTGAATTGCAAAAATTTGCACGCCGCATACCATTCTAAGTGGACAATTTCAGTTGTGTCCGAAAAGCCTTCGGGTCAAAATGAAACTATGTGAAACAGTTTATGCATATGAGCTCTGTAAAATACTTTAGCCAAAAGCAAGAGTTGAGAAAATTATTCAAAGTTATGCATACTTTTGATGAGTCATATTCGCAGTGCTCGTTTTATTATTTACTCGTATATGAGTGTCTTTCGGGTGTACCAAAACGAAAAAATATTACGATAGACCTTCGCTAATCGATTTTAACGCTTACTCTTTTACCGGTTTCCGTTGATAAATTATGATTCTTTGTTATGACGTTTATACTAATGGCTACTATAAAAATTTCCATAAATTCGTCAACTTTTTCTACTATTTCTAATTAAATTTTGCATGGGGCTACCTCATGTATGATGCGACTAAATTTATATTCGAATCTGCTGTGCATTAAAAACACAACTTTTTACATTGATATAAGACGAAATTATTGTGGAAAGGATGCAATTTAGTTCAAATAAAATATATAATTACGCTTAATAAAAAAATATACTAATCAAAATGATTATAAGACGATTATCTTCGATAAAATAAGTAAGATTAGTTATATTAATATTTTTTTAATTACAATTATTATTTAAAGGATTATTATAACACTGATTTTCATCAGATCAGATTTCATGTTTATTTTCATATTTCATATAGCATATCATAATATGTATTTTTTTCAAAGAAATATTTTCAATATCAATGTTTATATTTTCTCAACATTCATGATTTTTACATATATGATCTTAGATCTTCTCCAATTATAGTATATATCAATATATATATATATATATAAGATTTAATTCAGAAAAAATCGGGTATTCAATCGCGTTGAGCTATTTTTTATTCCGATTTTATTCCGAATTAAATCTTAAATATGACTCGCGTAAATCTAAAAAACTCAATATATATATATATATATATATATATATATATTATATATATAAAAGCTCTACAACACAAATAATCAATGATTGATACTCAACGTCAATGATTTGTTTATAAGTTTTATATCATCTCTTCAATATACTTTATAGTTTTATAATATTCATTATTTCTGAATGATCTTTAAAATATATGTATAGATTTACCTCGTGATGTATATGATGTAAATAATATATTTTATAACTCATCTAGATCAAGAAACTACCTATTCCTAGATACTTTGCGAAATAACAAAGTATCTAGGAGTATAAGTAGATCTGAGGAGCTTATTGCCTTTTTTAAAACAATTTCACTTCCCCTTCAATTATCAAAGACTTTTTTTAAATAGTTACTGGATCGTAAATAATTAACTGGATTTTCAGTGCCTTTATACTGAACTTTTGTTTTTGCTTATGAAATTATGCATTTTTTAAATTTTTATGACTTCAGGTGAAGTACGCCTTTGGAACCAGAATTATAAGCAGTTCGACTGCTGCAACATATTATACTAAAATTGGCAACATTTTATCAGATGAATTTATTCAAATATAAATACATTCATTAGGATTTCATAATACATTATTTGCTAGAATACCTTAAAATTTTAATATAGTAAAAAATATATATTTTGAAATAATTTATTAAAAGTTACAACGAGTGCATCTAAAACAACAATTAGGTATTCATGCTTGGCACGAACGCCTGCAATTGGTTCAGGTACTAATATGTTAAGTATGAAAGATGTTCTATTCTTGGACTGCTTATGGTGATAATTAGATGATGATGATAATGATTGCTTATAAAAAAAAATATTAAAATGCATAAAGCTGTTTGCTAAATAATGCATATCACCTGTAGATTTTAAGCAAATATATTATGAAAGCAAGACTTCTTGATTATAGACACTTAAATATACTCGTACATTAAAAAAAAATCATAAATCAAGTACTAATGGTTGCTTTTTCTATCTAAAATAAAGGATTATATAATAATATGACTTTTAAATTTTGATGAAATAAAGAAGTTTCTTCTGGGTTATTGTCTTGTATATTTTTTACTTTTCAGATTACATCATACCATGTAAGGATTTATGGTCAGCACTTTTTTATACGTAATGGCTCTTTTTCAGAATGATGATACTGTCGCAAATCGTGTAGCCATTTTTCACGTCCATTTAAAGTCCATTATCACGTTGCGTCGCGGCTTCCGTGAATCGTCCGCTGGACTTAAAGAATCAACACAATAATCATCATCACACGATTTTTTCGAAGATTTCAAAAGGAAGGCCTTCACTTGCATTAAACATGTTTTAATAACGCGCTGATGTTCTACCGTCTCTTATTGACAGGTTGTCTGTAGTTTTCTAGAAGGTCTAGGCCTAGTGCCGACCAAAAGCCGATACCAATCAGCAAAATGACTTGGCATATATACAAAAAGCGTCATCGTGTTCAATACACATTCTACACGACGACATTGAGATGATTGTTGTTAACGTGCTTCTTTCTATCCTTTGAAAGGAATCACGGATGAAAAAAATTGACTGCAAGAACAAAAACATACGACAGAATCGCTCCGCGAAGAAACGAAACATAGGATTTAATTGTCTTAAGAGTGTAACACTTCAAGACGTCAGTTCGAATGGCCAAATTGTATAGAAAAGTATTTTTTTATTGCGTACTTGAATTAAATATATATATCATAAAATAAATATATTAAATCAATAATAATCTATTTTGTCATACGTAATCAAAAGGCTCCAATATACTGTATACTTCCATAGTAACGCGATAATCGGACTGCATTGTGAAAAAAGCAGTATAATAAAACGTCATCCCCTATATTGATGATCCCTATCATTCCAAGGCAATTAAAACATAGAAAATCTATAAGTCATTTATAAAAAAATGATGACATGCCCAAAAGCGAAAATTTAATGTCATACTAGTGAGGGCGGCCTGCCTTTAACTTGTACCGACGATTGACGTCTCTTAATACAAAAGCCTTTTCACATATCTTCAATTGGGGTGCTGTCAATATTTCATACCTTAAAATAATATTAAGAATATTAATAATAATCGCATGAATTTAATATTAGGATATATTAAGATTATTGTGTAAATAATTGAAATTTATTCTTGATTAAAGAAAAGTAAAAATTAAAGAGAACTGGTATTAATTAGTATTAGTTAAAATAAAATATTGCTGTTCATATTTAACACAATTTTTTTTTTAAAACCAACATTAAAAGAAATAAGATTGTTTGATATAAGATCTTTTGAATCATAAATATTAATATTTTGGATTGATCGTCTCCATCTAGGTTTAGCCTGAATACTTAGATCTGAAAGACTAAATATTGAAAGGATTATTAAAGTCGTGTATAGATCTCAATAAGGGAATAAATAATTAGATTTCATTTAAAAATAATGATAAATCTGCTACTCATAAATCCTCTCCAATCCTTTCGTAACTTTACTTTGTTCGAAAAACAAGTTGGGAAACCACCATATGAAAAATATTTTCCCTAGAAACGCTTCATATAAAGATCGCCTACATCCCATACCGAATAAGACACTCTAAAAAATATAAAACATAGGGATTACAATATAATGACAAATTTCACAAATGAATTATCCAAAGCCAATTTTGTTATGAAATATTTCGTTTTCAAATTAAACGATATAATCAAAATGTATGAACTATATTAATATATGAAAATATTCTGAAATTATTTACTGCACCCCGTTATCTGAGAATCCATTATATTTACTTAGCGTCAGGATCAAGTGTGATTTCAGTATCATTAAAATGTGTGATTGTCACCTTCTTTATTGTGTGATAAATCTACCGCCGGTCGGAGCTAAAAGAAGGATGACTTGATGAAATGATGAATGTTTGTGCAATGTTAATGGACATCCTATATGGGGCTTGTATGTGAAGGCGTGTGTATATGTATCTATTTCAGTATCGACATTTTAAAAATATATAATAAATTGCACATTTTTTTAAAGATATTTTGGTATTGTCTAATATTAGATAAGTAAATACTAACTAATTATTTATTTAATTTAAGAAATTCAAACATAGATATTTAAGCTAATCGGCAAGACAAAAAAATATGATTTTAATTTTAAAAATATTTCAATTGGAGTACCTTTTATCTCGTTTCGACTGTATTGAAATCAAGTGATCTTGTACACTGACACACGACAAGAGTCTATTGTCATCCATTTCCAGGTATCTCCGTGTTATTTTTGTCGCAAGATTGACACAAGCCGACGCTGGACTTCCAATAATAATATAATGTCAAGTTATGAAGTTGACAATAGAAGCCTTTTTATCCGACAAGGATACTTGTCACTAAAAGTAACGAACCATAAAAAATCCCACTCAAAATCGCTGATGTATCAATAAGGCGTGATTATATCTAGAATTCATTTTTATACCTATCAAAAAGTACAGCACGATCAAATATAAGGTAAACGCCAATACTTTTTGCTTAATAAATATTTAAATATCTGCGATCGATAGATGCAATTTACTTATAGTTTTGCATCTCAAATGTATGATTTCGTATTGATTTTTTTAAAATTGAAAGTTAATCCATTTTTGACGATATTAAGAAAAATAAATGACGTATTTCGAAATGATGATATTTTGCTTTAAAAATATGACTGTATAGATATGTTAATGATGTAAGAAGTTCATTCAGCTCTATTTTACTATTACGACAAAGCTTGATGATTGATGATGTAGGAGCCGGTACAACAATGGAGCATTGAAATTTTGTCAAAATATTATTTAAATACTACAGGTATATTGAGCAATAATTCTGACGTTAACTATATTGGGATTAAAGTAACGATATTTCGCAATTCACAGCTAGCAAATAAATCACGTTTATATTTAGAAAACAGCAAATTCAAACACAATGACAATATATACACACATATTGCATTTTGAAAATAATTAAATGCAGCAATGTACTTTTAAACATAAAATAATGTGTTCATATATGTTTTTTCAGAAATTATAATTTTTATAATATGACCTTGAAATTATCATATGCAGTCTTCTTCCAATATATATTTTTCTCAAATTATTTAAAAAAATTTTTTATGTACATTATCGATTAATATCATTGTAATTATCGATACATTTGTGAACTAAAAAAATATACATAAAATCAATTATAAAAATATTTTTTTCACCTCAAAAGATATTTTAGACTTTTCAATGAAATAATATTGGATTTATAGACGTTTTTAAAGCGGCTAACTTATTACGGCTAATTTTTCGTAAAATAATACGTACATTCAAGCCTTTTTTGTGCGATTTCGAAGTTATGCGGTTTTTTTAAAAGCTTTTTTTTAAATTTCCTAAAGAGTATCAAGATATTTTGGATAAAATAGGAAATAAATTATCAACGCTAACCGAAATTAGGAAAAAAATTTGGAATTGTGTAAATCATATTGCATCTGGTGTCGCTGAATAACGACCACGCCCTTTATTCCGGCTTAGATTTTTGAAAAAATTGATTTCGATTTTTTTGCATTTTTCCAATGTTTCGACTATTAAAAAATATGAAACGGTTGGTCTCTTAACTCAGGCATCCCGGGTTCAAATCTACAGGAGATGTGGCTAACGACCACTTTCTCAAAACATATTCTCTACGAAAAACCATGTAAAAATGGTTGGTAATAATCCCATTAAAGGGATTGTTAAAAGTCACTCGTCAAGTATATATGTATAAGATTTTTTGGGTATTTATCTATATTTATAGTATATGCCTTTATAAATATACATTTTAATGTTTATTCCATCCCGCTTGCTTGAAAATGCGTGTTTTGTGCGTTGCTTTTCGCTGAGGGCGGTCACACAGAGAGGTGTTTTTTGTAGGATGAGATTTTAGGATGAGAGAGTCGCACAAAAATGATATATAATATAAACGCTAATTTTTTTCCAGTTTTGTTGAAAGATAGTATTATACATATTCAAAAATTTGTTAAAAGTCCAGAAAGCCAATTCCAGTAAAATCAAAAAGGTCACCTATAATAGTTTTTCATTTGAGGAAAATTGGAGGTGAATGTATGATACAGACGAAATGGATGTAGCCTCTTCCTATGTATGGATATTAACCTGTTAAATGCCAACGACGCGCCGGTGCGTCAGACGTGTTCGTGCCCCGTACGCCAACGACGCGCCGGTGCGCAACTACGTTTCATCACAGAAAAACACATATTTTTTAACACTTAAATTTTACTATGCTAAGAACACATATTGATGAATCCAAAAATGCCTTCACATTTTTAAAAAACTCGGTATTTCCCTTTCATTTTTAAATGAATTTAACAGAGGTCATCAGGGCTGCCTACTGAATGATCTTTGCTACGTAACTGATTATATTGTGAGAAGTATGTACATATTTGGGAACGGGAGAGTGTCGTCACTTAAATTTGCCTTATCTGTTTATATGACTGATAATACCACAATACCGGGGAATACCATTTATCTCCTAAAACATCAATCCTTCGTAAATTGTCTTCTGACAGGAATCGTTTTATACTCGTCTTGTTGCGATTTTTTATATAAAATTGTCATTTTTTTCCCGTGATTTATAAAAATTGTCATTTTTAAGTTTGTGCTGAAACTTTTTCATGATTTTGTCTTGAGACTATTTCGTGATTTTGTGCTGTGAATTGTTTCTTGATAATATTTTTTGACGTGTAAAATATTATTCCATAAAAATGGAATTCAAAGCTTTTTCGGATGAAGGTGAATACTCTGATAATGAAAGTTTTAGTGAATTACCTTTTGGGGAGGACATATTTTCTTTAGATGATGAGGATAATGTAACACTCTTTCAAGAACCCACAGGTGCAGGCGTTTTTATTTGGGAAGAGCGGGATTTTAGTCCTATAATCCATCCATTTGATGACACTTCGTCAGGTATTGAAATAAATATCAGTGATGAAAATGAAAGCGAATTGGGTTTTTTTAAAATATTTTGTGGACGACGAAATGGTAAACATAATAGTTACAGAGACTAACCGTCAATATCATTATGTGACTTCCAAATTACCATTTTTGAGTACTCGCCTAAAATCGTGGATTGATTCCAATAAGGATGAAATATATGTTTTTTGGGTCTGTGTTTGTTATTCCCATTAAATTCAAGAAATTCAATAGACCATCACTGGTCAACTGATCCATTATTATATTCACCAATATATTCAGAAACTATGCCTCGAAATAGATTTCAATTATTACTTCGCATGTTACATTGTTACAACAATGAAGAACATATTTAGTTTAGTTTTAGAAGTTTGGATAAAATAAATCCCATTTTAAACGTATTTAAAAAAAAATTGCTAGTGCACATTATCTTTATAGGAAAATTTGCATCGACGAAAGTCTATTATTATTTAAAGGACGCCTGTTTTTTAAACAATATATACCGTCAAAAGTCAGTCGTTTTGGTATAAAATTATGTGTTAGATATAATCATATATACAGGATCAACCACAGAATTTACTGATAATTCTGATATGGGAGTTGGAGCTAAAGTCGTAATGTCTCTCATTACCCCATATTTAGGCGCCGGTCATACATTATATTTTGATAACTGGTTTGCGACCCCAAAACTATTCCAGAAATTGCAAGAAAGCAAAACCAATGCAGTCGGAATTGTGAAGAGAAATCGTCTCGAAATGCCAGCATTAAAAAAAAATGAAGAAAGGGGATTCGTGATCATTTTATATAAAAACTTTTATGGCTCTAGCATGGAAAGACAAAAGGGACGTTACCATGTTGTCGACAATTCACACTCCTGAATTTGTAGAAACTGGAAAAACAAATTACAAAACCGGCGAGCCCGTACTAAAACCTACTGTAGCTATTGATTATAGTAAAAATATGGGAAGTGTAGATAGGAGCGACATGATGATAAGCTCCATAAAAAGCATCAGAAAAACCATGAGATGGTATAAGAAGCTCCTAATGCATATAATGTTCAATGCAAATGCACTGTATATGCTGAAAACCGGAAAGCAGATGTCATTATCTAAATTTTCTTATTCAGTGATAGATCAATTATTTGAAAAACATAAAATACTCATAGTTGCGAAAATAACATCCACGAGTCTACCATCACGGTTAGGAGTCAATACTCATTTTATTGGTAATGAACCCTTTTCGATTGGAACAAAACCTGGAACTTCATCAACGTATTTGAGAAAAATAATTGTTTTTATTGTTTGTTCTTCTTAAAAAAAAAGAACGGATAAAAAATATGTGTGTATACAGTGTAATGTGCCACTGTGTAAAGAACCATGTTTTAAAATTTATCACACACAATTGAATTTTTAAAACAATATAAATAAAGTGTATTGGTTCAAAAAATATTTTTCAAATGATCTAAAAATATATCAAAAATAATAATATTTGTTTATATAAATTGAGACAACCCTAAATAAACAATTAATTTGAATGGCGTGTATATAATATTAGCAGAAAATTAAATAAAAAAATATAATCATTATGAGTTGTGGCAACCCTAATCACGAATCACTCAAAAGCCGTAAATGATCCCGTAGGATGGCATGTGGTATACATATATATACTAGGACACATAAGTCACCTTTTGGTAATAAAATATGCAAGTCAAACTCATTTTTATGCAATTTCTAATATCTCTAAATTCGCTGGCGTGGAGCGCACGGCTCGCTCATTACGCTATGGCAGTTAAAAGGTTAAAGAGGCCCATAGCTCTGCAGTGGAGTGTTTGTGACTGCATTATGATGATGATGATCGAAATTATAAAAAAATCCAATAAAATTTAATGATTTTTCTATGTGTGCTCTATGATTTTTGTTCTATTTGACTCGTATGAGTCTAATTCTTCCCGTGTTTATCAGTTTGCTGGTTTAAGAATTATATGTACTTATATTTACAAAGGAATTATTATTATGCAAGCTCTTCAAAACTCGTTTATGTGAAATAGAGCGGCCCGGAATGTGTTTATATGTCCAATCTCTCAAATTTATTGGTACAGTAAACTCGTTTTTCATGGTTTAAATTTAAGGCCAATAAGAATTAATCAGAAATATATTGATTTATGTCTTTTTTATTCGGTTCAATGATATTTTTAGTTACGTCAATTACCAATAAGATTGTCTGAAAACTTCTTTATAAAGTGTTCTTTTATGATTACGAGATGAACATCTGCTTACCAACAGAGTATTTTTCATCTTATAAAATTGTAAACAATATGGGACACTGTAAAAGAATCATAGCGGTTCGACATTTTAGTGAAATTCTAGTGTTTAGTCTATTTGTTAATAACATATTTTGCAGTTTGGCCTTCCCCGTCGCAGCCGTTTCAGTTTGGCATAGCGGTTTTTTATAGAAGAATTTTAATGGACATAATCGCTTGAAATATTTTGAATCGTCTTTAATGACACGATGACGAGTCAAAATCACCGCCGGCTGCGTATAAATCATCACGACCCTTTCAATGATGATGAAAAAAAATCTCCAAGTCTTCCCTACGAGTTATCACCAATCGCTAATAGAATACGGAGCCTAATGATACGTGCGCTGACATTTGTATGGCGGCGGATGAATTCGGTGCCTCTCATACACAATCAAAATGTAAATTCGTATAAAAGCTACCGCTTCTGACGGCGAAAGCTTGCGGCATAGCATCCCGACAAAGCTCCATTGCTACCGGATGGATATTACGTTATCTACCATGTTACACACGGCACCGGATGCTGGCAAAACTATTTACTTGTCATCTCGTTTTTTATCAATTAGAGTACTTAATTATATTTATCATGTTTTGATGATGTCTTTAATGAACTACAAGATTAGGTACTGTCAAAAAAGGTTTTACTACGTCGAATAAAGCGATAACGACAAAATCTGGTTTGATTCTAATAATTTTTAGGCTCGAGAAAAGTACAAATAATAATCAAATATTTATTTAGAAGACATCTTTAATGAAAAGTATTGACGATTTTGAGAAGAAGTCATAATCACCGTATCAGGCTATCGAACGTGATACTCACATGATCCTAAAGAGCTCACTTCATTACGTATGGCGGCCACCATGATATGCATTTTGTTAATGTCTTCTTGGTGAACAGATATTTCCAATGAGCTTCTACCCTCGCGCTTCCATTTGGAATCAATGTGACCATATTCATTATGGGATTGAAGCATCTTTCAGAAAACACATATATCATATTTTTTGTATATTTAGTATTGCATAATTCAATAGTATCGAATGGGTTTTGGAATACCATTATCATTATTTTTTTCCAGGATGTGACAGTATCTTTTTATAAAAGCATATAAGAACCGGCAAGAAAAATATTTTTTAGAAATTAGTGGTCTATTATTCATTTTTCTTTGGGGTACTTAAAAAACATTTATTAAATTATCATTCTATTTTACTTATTTTGCGTTATTTTTTTTCTCGATCAAATTAAATAATGGCAAATAGTTTTATAATCGTATAAAAGAGGGTGACTTTAACCCATTGCGTACTGAAATTCGGAGACAAAGACAAAGATTAGATATAAATCTAATGATTTTCGTGATTTTTTTTTAATTATTTGCATATGCACTGCAATAGTTAATTTATTTTTTATACTTATACAAATGGATAGTATGAATTCGTTCTTCGAGTTTTATATCTTTCATTTTGTATGCATTATATACACAATTTAATTTAAATTTAATCAATATCCACGAAAATTGAGAGATAAATATATAATAGCCGAATTTTTAATTATAAAGAAACTCGTAGTTCAAAAATCGAAAAAAACCTTTGCCAAATACAAGAGTCTACAATATACTATATTAATAATTTACTATTAACATACATATATTAAAAAAATCACTTTGGCTTAAGAAGGCTTAGAGATTTTTGGATTTTCACATCTCTTGGAGAATTTGAAGATTAAAGTGTCTATGAAATTAATGAATCGATAAAAGAAAATATTTTTAATGAAGAACAATTGAAGTAAAAAGAAACCAGATTATGAAGCGTACTAACATAAAGTTTCAAGCGAAATAGGGAAAAATATAAAATTATCGTTAACAATAAAATGTTTATAAAAATGAGTTTGGTAATGATGTAAAAATACGAATTATAAAAAATCAAAATGGCTGAAGAAATTACTTTAAGCAAAGGTAATTTTAATCTCTGACAAGATACTTTAGAAAAATCTTTAAAAGTTCCAAAATAGTTTAAAATAGAAATATGTAATAATTATTGAATTATTCTTCGATTTACGACGGAGATACCAGTTACAGATTGAGCCCTGCCCTGGTCCTCACTATTTCTTCTGTTCTTTGGAGCAGAAAATGGAAAAAGATATGGGACCAAATTGATCAAAGTGATTATTAAACAGTAATTTATGATACCACGTACTCAAAAATCATATAAAATGTTACTATACATAGGATTTCTTTTGCTCAAAAACAACTTCATATATATCAACCTCGAGATAAAGACTATACAGACTATAAAGAGTTACTGAATCTTTCCATCATTTATTTGGGAGGAATTCCTGAAAAAGGAGTTTCATTTAGGAGGTCTGTTGGTTTTCACCGTGTCAAATAGATGGCTAAAGCTGTGTGTCACTTGAAAATTATTTTTTTTATCTAAACATCAGTTTAAACTGACGAAAAGGGAAATGAAAACAGTGAAAGATATTTGTCTTTTCTTAGTCGTAATACTGATTTCAAGTCCCTATCGGATATTCAGCATCAAGGAACGATTTACAATGATTAAAAAATCTTATATCTTTTGAAAATATAAACCAAACAATGATCAAAGTTGTGATGAAAAAAATACTGGGCAATTTATGGTACCTGTCGGAAGAGTTGGTGTCTTTTGCATTTTTTGAGGACGAACTTTCAGTTAAAGATAAGCAAAATATGGTAGATGCACCAAGAATCAAAGGTGTAGAAGACTGTCTGAAAAGAAAAAAGCTTTGATGTCGAACACGTTACCGAAAAAAGCAAAGAAGTCTTTGTGACTAGCAATTTTTTGCGATTTTTCCAAATACTAGTTATTTTATCACAGTTTTTGGATAAAGATGTTAGAACTTGGAAGGATAACTCTGATATTAAGGTTGCAAAGAAAATGTTCCATTTTATGTGGATAGTGAATGATATTGCTGAGCGTGGTGTTGCCTTAATGAAACAATATAATCAATTGATGACAATCGACGAAGAGCAAAAGCAATATTTGCTTTTGTTAGTAAAAGCTCTTACAAAAAGAAATATCCTAATACATAAAAATCACGCTTGTATCCTAAATATTATGATTTCAGTATTAAAATAGTATCCATATTTGTAATTTTAACATTAATTTTACATGAAAATGTTTTATATTAATAAATACAAGTTAGTGATTAAAACAGTGTTTTAAACTTATTATGTGCGATTTATTTATGGGGCAAAAAGAAAAGCAGTGAAAAGTTAGGCTAATACTTAAATTTGAAATCTGTCAAGCCTTTGTATGTTTTGTATGTCTTCATAAAATTGATTGGACAAAAAAGTACATATGATTTAAATTAATAATGTTTTAGAATAATTCTCAGAGATGTATGAAAATGAACGCACAGTGTGACTTACAGCTGAAATGAGAATGTTCAGCGATATTAAATCAGTTCTCATTCAACCCATTAACCACTGGTGTAGATTATTAAATTGAATAATCAAATTTCGCAATCTCTTTCAAGAAAATCATCCGCCGGCGCAATGTATAATTCCGTCCATTATTATTATAGCACAGATAACAATATATCGCGTATTTTTATGCGTTGTTATTCATAGTTTTTGTCCGTAATGTCCAGTAATTAAAAAGTGGGTACTCAGTCTGTTCTCGATGATGGATTGCCGTCTTAATTCACGTTTATTACGTCCCATGATCAGATCTAATTTCGAAGCGTGTCGGTTACTTTCGGACCGGACTAAAACTACAGTTAGTGGGTGCTTGTTTCCATAAAAAAATATGATTAAGGAGTATTTCGATCTGACTATCAGCGGTAGCTGTAAAACGCGGTCTTGTGTTAAACGAGTGGAAAATATATTAATAAGTGTCATTCGCAACTTCCGACCGCTATTACCTTCTGGCGAGGAATTTATACCGATATTCGTGAGATCATCGCTGCGATTCCGTGCTTGGAGGGTATAAAGAATTTGATATATAGGACCATCTAAGTAATTAACATTTTTCACAATGTCACGCTGCAGTAATATATAATGGACCAATGAACCGATCTGGAAGAATGTGCAGTCTTTGGAATCGTTTGCATATTTGTAAAATAATGGATTAATAATATATAAATCAATTCCATCCAATGTAATTGGTTTCCATGAATCGATTTGCGTTCAATCGTGAGTTATATGAGTCTGGTGACTGCCGCATTCAATATGACATGGTGATGGCAGTTATTATAATTTAATGCGGAAATTCCCGAACAAATATTACTATGAGTTTTTAATTGGGAAACAAAAAAATTGGGCACTTTGTGGCCAAAAGGCGAACAATCAGCCGCGCGGACTTCGCACTAACTAATTAACTAGCACTTAGATTGATCGCCTTAAAAAATAGCCAACATCCATAGGCGTACATTCTGCACCCATATACACATATCGGATCTATACTTTTTATGGCTCCAATGAGTGATTTTCTAAACGAATAAACTCATTCGTGGTCAATGAACATGTTTGCTTTTAGCCATTAAAAACAACCTTCTTGTTTTTATTGAAACAAAGCTAGTAACACTTAAAAGACTTTTTGCGGGGCTTAGTTTTATTAGGTTACTTACATGCTATAAATATTTATATTTTTTACAGATATTTAATTTGATAATATTATAAACACAAATAAGCTTAAGTATAATTTTTAAAACCACTCAATGAGCATTTTCTTTAGTGAAAACCTATTTTCATAATAATTTAAGTGTGAATCTTTATAGGTAGTAAATATATATATAATATTTCATTGCGGTTCATTAGGTAAAAGACCCAAAATAGCTTAAAAATTCCCAATTATTCTAAAAAAAATTTTGCAAATTGGAGATTGGAGATAAATATTTGAGGCAAGAAAATTGTATCGAAAAATCGTATTGACTTTTTTAATTATTTCGTTGGTTAATCAATTAACAAAATTCATTCTATTTAAAAATAATGCTCAGAGTTGATAATTGTGTGCAAATAAATCGTATAATATTATATTTCATATAGACCATCGATTAATCAAAGTTGTCAATATTTGCACAATAAAAAATAGTTTGTTTCATATAGATTCTCATCAACCATTATAAATAGATGACATTTCCCATCCTCTATGGATTTATACGATTTTTTTGTTAAAAAAGGGTACATAGCTCTAAAAAAGGTATTCTATTATGAAGTTTGGCTAATTTATAGCTAATCACAAATCTCTTCAAGCTATCTTATTTAAATAATTCAATATCTTATTGTGAGTAAAAAACTACACAAAGGTTTAAATTATCTGAGTGCTACTAAATAGGGGATGAATGTGATTGATTTTACATCATCAAATAAAATGAGGGTGCACTTTTTCAGTAATTTAGTCCAACAAATTAAAAAGGTATGTGAAAGTATCGACAATCGAAATTATTTATATTGAGCAATAATTCTGATGGATAATAATAGTCAATTTTTATTATATCAATTACTATACAATATATTATATATAACATATGGGATCTTTCTCCAATATTTTCTTCTGATATTAAGTTTTATGTTAGTAATTCTAGATATATATTATTTACATTCTATCCTTGATTGCTTTTTAGCGATTTTCAAATAATCAACATTGTGTTAAGCCATTTTTAAAATGTGTAGTCATAATTATAGACAAAATTGTCTCTATTAAGACGTCCAAAGACAGAGTTGCAGTTGCGGAACGTTATGACACCAAAATTAAAAATTTCATCGATCAATTTTAGCTGGAAAATGCGGACACAATGTATTTATGTAATATTTGAGCGCATGTAACCATCTTGTGTAATGAACACGGCCGAAACAAACATCGATGTGCAACATCAACAATTATGTCCCGTACATTTGACTCAAAATGCTTCATCATTTATTAGGCGTCTCACTCTCAAAATTTATGTCTTTATAACTATTTGTTTACGATCGATATTTAAAAATTTTTTGACCAAAAGCGTGGATCATCACGCCCCTGCGCTCGATGCAATTACAACGTTTCACGTCTCGGACACGACTTTTTTCGTAACGAAATTATTACGTGTGACGAATTTAAAATGACAGACAGCGGCCGTTGTCTATTCTATAGCTCATATCCATCTCCCGTATGCAACATTACCTCAGTTATATCTTCATAATACGTTCGTATTTGTTTCGTTGTATAATTCTGTCAAAATTGCCGTACGTCGCTATTTCCTGTTGATATTTAGAAATCAAAGCGTGTGGAGGCCAAAAAAATGGTAAAATACGTGTATTATAGTTGATCGCCAATTTCATCAAGCAAATAATTAAAATCACATAAATTTTCTTATGATAAGTTATGCAACAGATATTAGTTATTTATTAAGCTTTGTCATTTTCATTGGAAAAAGTAATAATTTTCATTTTTATTCAATGTCTTCTAAATGTGTACCTATGTTTCATACCAAGTCAATATAACGCAAGGGTGTTTTTTCTCTTGAGTTTTTCGTGTGTTTGAGCTTAGTCATGTGAAAATAATATATTTTTCTATAATCTAAATAGCTATTGAATACAATATTGTTAATATGTGATTCCTTTTAATAATATTATTCATAATATGATAGTAAATATCAATTTTAATGATATTAAGAATGGAAAAAATGTGTTTTGAACGCGTGGATTATTAACGATGTTGAACAAAATATCAAAAATGAATACTATAATTTAAATTTAAATGTATAAAACTATTATTTGACACATTAAATGATTTCGCCATTTTTTATATCAGCATGCGTTTTTCAACTGCTATGAAAATTTTGGACATTACTACTTTTGGTTTCATATAATTTGGTTGTTTATCCATAAAATATGTTATTTTATTAATTTTAGAAATATAGCTAATATGCGCTAATACATTTTTTTCCCTTGTAAATGAGTTATTTTTATGTGAAATATATGAATAATCTAATTGTATATGGTAGTAATATAATATTTGATAATGATTCTCGTACATTAATTATATCCCAGCAAATATTTTTGTAAAAAATTAGCAATGATAGTATCGCAAATCGTTACGTCAGTGAGCTTATTATATGTTGCAATAACTTTAATTATTGATTCGTTTGTAAAGCATTAATCAAACGCTACAATAAATCAATGAACACAAAAACCTAACTCTATTCATACAATATAATATTGGTTTTTATCATGAAGCGACATACAGAAGAAAAAACTCTTTGAAACACTCAATCATAATGCATTTTTATTTAGTAATTAACGTTTTGAGAACACTTTTTCACTTGCATGACTTAGATCAATTACCGAAATATTTCTCACAGGAAACGATCAATAGAAACGTGACCAATGGACAAAGTGACTTGATCGTGATTGATACAGAAAAAAAGTATAAAGTATGCCTCATTACGTACACACATTAATGTACAGAGCTTTGAATGTATTTATTTGAAAGCGCTTTTTATGATTTTGTACATAACTACATCGTGACACATGTTTAAATTTAGCTTTCGCTTTGATCCGGTCCCTACTTGTGTAAGTACTAATTTGATGAAGGATTCACGGAGCTTTTGCAGTGTCCTTGCTTGTATGATCTGAAAAAAGCTTGCCCATTGAATGCTTTTTACGTGGGTATACGTAAAGTTTATTTGAGAAGTGGAACTGAATGGTGAGGGGAAGGTGGTCCAGGGCTTTCAATTTATCATGAGTGCTTCTGAAGCCGGTACCCTCCGACAGACAGACAGACAGACGGTCGGATTGATGTCGAAAGCATTGCCTACCAATACATAACTGTATCATGGGATTAAGTGCCGTCAACAACATTTTGATGAAATTTGGGACACATTTCGAGTAATAATGTGTTCTCCTTTAATTAGCATGCGATAAGGGTGGTTTTTTGAACTATAAGAAATTTATAATACTTTTCAGCAAATATGTATAATAAAATAACATTAAACTTTATAATTTATCTAATGCTTTGCTATATTTTGAGATAATCTCCTTGTCCCTGCAATTATAATATTTTTTGATTGCTTTAAATTTTAAATTGATTTTGACTTTTATTTAAAGTATATGTGAATCATGTTTGAAATATTATGAAACAAATACATAAAGTGTATGATAAAAATCATTCTCAGCATTATTTAGCATATGCTATAACTATAATTATCAATATTTTTAAATAAATATCACTAATAATAAATTATTTTTTAATACATCGATCTTTCCTAAATTAACGAATGGATATTTTTATAATGCTAAAAAAATATTAGCACTATTATAGAACGGAATGAATTTCAAGTACTAGTCCCAGGTATTTGCTGTTTTTGGTCACCCTACAAAGCTGTTAAGATGTGCCCCAACCAACACATGATTTACAAAAACACTCCGTGACAAGGCAGATTTTCGAAATCCCAACTTGTGCCATTGTCAGAGCTCTTCGTCACTTCTGCGGCAAACATCTGAAGATGAAATATGAACGTCAGCGAGCTTCTGAAATAGGCCAGCCTTTTAATATTCACTTCACAATATCAATTACGTAGATACATTAATCAACGCAGTTTATCTGTCACTAAGATATAACCATACATACAGAATAACACTTTTATAAATCCATTGTGTGTGTGAAAATATTTGATCGTATGCATAAAAACGAGTTCGATGTGCCCTTCAATACTGACCCAAAACTCGCATTTTATTCTCACGGTCATCTACGGGTTATCAAGATCGTTTTTTTCTATTAAAAAATCGCTTTTTAAGCTTTTTGCCTGTAAATGTGTTCGCTGATGATGTTAGATAAAGTTTAGCAAGAACCGTTAATTGTTAGTAAGCGTACCGTTTTGCTTTATGTTTAAGTGACTCAAATCATAGTTAAGTCACATACGTAATAATTATTGAATGTACGGTACATTTTTTTTACATAAGAGCGTTGAAAAGTAGTTGTTTGCACAGACAGTGTTTACAAACTTTACATTATTATAAAATTTGCATATTTTTTATGATAATACCGGAATGATTATCATATTTATGACTGGATCGTTAAATTATAATGTTTAAAAATCTGCATACTTTGTTATCAGATGACTCTGAATATAAAAAAATTATAACAAGTCTTAATACTTATACGAATCCAAATTAAATGGGGTATCTTTAAACAATTCTTGATTTTCAACTATATGCTATGAAAAAAGGGTTTTTAATGATGTAACAAAAAATTAATTGTTCAAAAATGTCGTCATAGTGAATTCTTGTTAGGAGATTTATTTGTTCCATTTTCATGAGTTACTAATATTTAAGTGGAATGGTTTTTTTATTTAAAAAATCCGTGTGTTAATTTTTATAATGTATCTATTTTTAAACCGATATTTAAAAAACTATTGCAAAAGATTAGTAAGACGACTTATTGCCTATTTCCTGCTATTTTACATTCTAGGTAGATATTTTTTAAAAATATTTTTTGGTAATAATGCTTGGTATAACACGTTTATATAGAAAAAAAATTACTTGGAGCTACACATTAAATTTATAATGTTAAAAAAACAACTACTCACTGAGTATTGTATTATAAAGAATATATATTAATTCGATGCAAAATTTAAAAAATCTACTACTGATTCTAGTTTGTCGTTTTCCAATACAAAATGTTTATAAGAGCTTTCCAAATAATTATTGATGTTAATAATCAACTAATAAAGTATTGAACAATGACTCTCTTACCACTTTTGTTATCGTAAGCTGTGCATTAAAGCGTTCAATAAATCATAGCTATATATTGGAAGCCCCTGCGATTGTGCAACCGTTATAGGTGACTTACTTATCGCTTGGTCTAAGAATGTCGTGATGATGACCACAGCATTAATTACGAAGCGCAGGCGGGTAACTCACGGAATATAACGATTGACTCGTACTAAGTCTCACGAATAACTTTTGATGAGAATCAAAAGACCTCAGTTGATAGGTGAAAGGCCAAAGCGTGAATTATAATGGACCTCTACAAATGTGTTACTTCTTCTTTTTTCGGCGTTTTTCACATGGCAAATATGTGCTCGTAGACGTAGATGATGGACAAGGAGGCGAACCAACAAACGGTAAAATCTCTTCGAAGAAGACGACACGATAAGTTGTCGTTAGTAAAAATGATATCAATAGAAAGCTTTTACGATAACGATCGCAATTTACGTGCTATCATAACCGATCTAATTTTTTCGATTTTCACGTTTCAAAAATAGATTAGAAGCGTTTTTACAACAAATATACATCATTAGTTTGTGAATATTTTTTTTAGTAACTTTAAGTACCGGCAACATTTATAAATGCCAAAAACGATCCGGATAAAATCAGCCTGGGCTCGGGTACTTCTTTCACCTCGTTTCTTAATTCGCCGGTTTTTTACGTCTTCATTCATGTAATCGATCGACGATATGTTTAACGAATATGCAAAGTAATGAATACGGTAACAATATCGTCATTAGCCGGTCCTAAAGGGCCTCCTTTAGGATTCAGCCGGTTGGGCAATTGCTGCAATGGCCCCAGGGGACCGCAACAAAACGGTTATTTTAACACTTGCTAATCGGCAAATAACTGGTGATTATTTTAACACGTGCTCGAATACTCATTTAACCCTGGTACGACCATTCCGCAAATACTTGAGGCTTTTTTTTCATTTTTGCATGCCCGCATATGTATCAAAAGAAGCAATCACGTGACATTTTAAGTTACTTTTCGTTTTATCTTGAATAAAGCTGTTTTAATTTAATATTTTAAATATATAAATTGATTTTCTGGTAAAATTTTAGAATATTTATATAAGCACTTCCCTGATATTTGAAAATATATGTAATTAATTCCATACATCTTGTTTATTCCAGGCAACATGCATTGATTACTAAACTAAGAGCACATTGACGGATTTTTTTTTAAATCTGAGAAAATTGAATTAAAATGTTGAAAAACCGTTAATTTTTCTTAAGCTCCCAATGGGCTAATGTTGACATAAGTTATAAAATTGAATTTCATAGGATGATTAATATAACAACGACTTGTTCGTATGATGAATAATAAAACCTACACAAAATTCGACTCTATTTATCAATATAGCCTTTTCCAAGAGTTGTACATTAATTCCAATGTTTCTTTAACATTTAAATGCCTTTTCAGAAGAATGATTTATCTTAAGCCTCGAAATAGGCTTCAGCTTCAACAATTACTTCGTCATTGGAACTAAATCTCTTTCCTCGGAGCATTCTTTTAGGTTTGCAAACAAATAGTAGTTGTTGGGAGCTAGATCCGGATAATATTTCATAAAATGCATCAATAACACCATATAATATTCGCTCATGATGGTTCTTCTTTTCTCAAGGTAGTCGATGAATAAAATACCCTGTGCATCCTAAAATATCGAGTCCAAGACCTTCCTACAAACTTATTGATTGATATCTTATAACTTAGACTAACTGAATACTCCTATAACATTGTTTTGATTGGATATATTGTATATTTTTATAATAAAAAAATAAAATGGCTACTCAGAGAACAGAATTTTATAGGGTTATATTCAAAATAAGGGTATAGATATAGAAGATTGCTAATGCATTAAGTATGATTTATATTTCAGTCAATTGAATCCTCTATTATAAATCAATTATTTTATTGACAATAATAAGATTTTTCATACTTTAACGACATTTTTATTGAAATTCTGACCTAATTTCAGCACAAAATAAGAAGAAAACAATCATCATTTTGTGATAACTTGATATTGAGGACTTAATATTTTATACCAATGCAAAAAATATTGAAATTATATTGGTTATTTTTAGGTAACAATCTGTTCATCTAAATGGCATCTATAAATAAAGAAAAAAGTACGAGATAATCCTATCCGAAGCTGGTTTTTTTTACAATTAAAAATTGTGCAAACATTACGGTTGGCGAGGGGTTAATCAAGTATTTCCATACAAGTTCGTACGGCCTTCACAAAACACCTGTATTAAACCCGTTATGCGCTGTTGATATTTTTACCTGTACGCACATTTGTTGTTTGTAAGTGAACGCATGATCGAGCCGCTTAATTGAACATACAGGTAGATTCAATTAAGCCTGCATCTTTATTATTCACCTGCCACCTATGGAGAGCTCTCATATTTGTCTTATATATTGAATGTTTATGGTAATTTTATTGACTTAATCATCAACCAATGTAAAGTACTTAATTTTAAATCGGGGCCACGTGGAAAGCGCCGTGAAACATGACACCTGATCGCGAAGGCTACTTTATATGAGAATAATTGGAGATTTATATTGAAAAACGATATTTATAAATATAACGTAAGAGGCAGAAGGATGTAGAAATAAATATTTTAAGGATATTTGATACAAAAGCTGAAAATGTAATTAAAGCCATATAAACTTTCTAACGAATTAAAAAAATATATATCAATGTTTTCATGCCCAAACGTTTACAAGATTAAGATATCTCGATTTCAATTAAGTATTTTGCTCATGTTAAATTTTCATTCATTCATCATATCTGCTTAAAAATTAATTCGATTCGAACATCAACATACTGACAAGAAAAAATGAGACCTGCAAATAAGCCTAACATGTCGAATAGGAATATTAACTTTATCAGGAAATGTAGATAATATATTTTGGAGCAGCTTGTTTTTTTCTTTGTAACCTCTGGGAAATACAGTTAAAACTTCTTTTCGAGAAAATCAAGACACTTCGTGATACCTTTTTTAAGCACAAATATTTTTGCAAGACTTAATTTCTAACTGTATGAATAAAATCGCTTAAAAATCTTTAGAATATTAGCAATGTTTATAATACTAATTAGATAAAGATTTTGTATCAAATACTAGATATTTCATTGTGGAAACAAATTTGATATATTAATAATTCACAATCAAATACTACTTGCAGGGAAAACAGAGAAAATCATTAACATGATCATTTTAAGTGAATATTGCTTATAGATTCTGATTAGCTATAACTTAAAATGCTTTAATTGGAATTTAGTATATCTATATTTTAAAATATAACCTTAAAAAGTATGATACTATGAAAAAGCACATTGTGAATTAAAAACATTTTCTCATGTTAGATAAACTCTACAAAAAATATATAAAAGCCGAACATATATTAATGGCATGTCGCTTATAATCATTCATCATAAAATCCTCACCGATGAATATCGAATACTAATTAATATTCATCTCGATTATTTTTTTGTTACGCGACCTTCCACTTAATAAGCCGGATGTTAGCTACCAAATCGTACATGTCGACTTCGGGTTATTATATCATTTTGCATGAGTCGTCCAAATCGATGTATAAAAAGAGAACATGTGTCTTTATCATGGGTGGTGAGGATGCAAAACAGGTTTTTTTAAATGTTAAATTCGATGGTACAAAATCTTGACAAAGTTCGATCATGCATGAATACGGAACCAATTGAAACCTAAAGACATACATGTGACACGAACGACCGAAGCATTAGAAAAAAATTTCAACAATATAATGATTCTAATAAACAAACATAAATATTATGATTATACGCTATGCTAATTTGAATGATGCAAATTAAATCGATATAAAATTTTATCTCGATGCTAATTTTTTCGTGGAAATGACGCTGAACTCGGCTTGGAGTATCTAGAACATGAGAACGTTAAATAGAACCATCCAATATGCAAATTTGACATAAATATCATCACAAGACATTATGATATTTAATATTATTTGATGTATTTATACAGTAGGTGCGAAATATTTTAATGGCATCACTTTATGGTGTCGCATTGATCTAGAATTTTGGCTATTTGAATATTCATGGTTATATTGAATACTGGTTTTCCTGAATGTAGAAAGTCTGTATGATATTTTGGTAGCTGACATTAATAAAATGCTATAAAAAGCGACATTCACATACAATTCTAGTTATTGCTACTACATTATCGTTTCGTTTTGAATTTTAACGAGTTTGAATTATTTTGAATTGGGATGCTGAGCGTTGAATACAAATGTCTAATTAAAAATTTGAAGTGTTGTACAATTGGTTGAGAGATAAGGGGGCGTTGCTCAGGTGACATTTGTGTAATTGTCATTATGGTGTCACCTGACTATGTCGCCACCTGATATGTCACTTCAGAGGGCGGGGTCTATTCTCACACATGCGCATTGAATTCTTCATTTTTTATGTTACATGATTGGTTTGACAAGTTATATTAAAGAAAACAATGAGCTTGACATTGACATGTATGTAGAGATTATCATTGATTCTACAATCAGCAGATGTTACAATCTTTGTCAAATTTACTAATTTGACTGTCAATTTAAGTGATTAGATAAAAGAATAATCATCTAGTTTCCAAGGATTTTCCATTATCTGTGACGAAAATATAGATATTGAAGGGGGGGGGTATAGCTTAATTAGTTATTTTTATTCATGATTTTGATATAGGTTTCATCATTTTTAAGGAATAATTGGAAGTATCGATACATGGTACTACTACAGGACAAGATATATTTTTTTGTTTATGAAGTTCAGCAAAATTCTCTACCAAACTTTTGCAAGTCCAGATGGCACTCTGTCAATAATCGGAAAAAATAAAGTTTACATTACTGCAAAGAGACAAGGCGAAGTTTATTACGGATCCGACATTCATCATACACATTGCATTATACATCAAGAATTACTATGCATGAAGGTGTGTCATAGATAAATGTGTTGTCATATATCAAAAAGACATCAATTTCATAAGATCTCGAAGCTTAAATCAACGAAATTTCTCCGCTTTCCGCTATAAATTGGAATTCGAATATTCTACTTTGACTTAATATACGAGGTACGTTGGTTATCCTGCTCCAAGATTCTTAAGAGATTCTGGGCTTTGAAATTAGAAATATATCAGTTTTTAATGACTTTAATAAATTTAATAAATCTAGATAAAAGCTCATTTTCTGATCCAACATGGGTGCTAGTTTTATCTTTCACTGTTGATATAACAAAACTTATATGATTTAAATTTATCGCCGCGAGGAAAAAATAATATTATTACAAATACGTGTGACAAAGTTAAATCATTCAAATATAAGCTTGTTCTTTGAAAAAATTAGTTCAAAAATTAAAAATTTACGCACTTTCTGATATACAACATGAACAAATCAAGTTTAGGTGAAACTGCATCATTATAAAAATACGCTGAAAGAGCTTTAAATCTTAGAAATAAATTAGAAACAAGATTTGCTGCTATGATTATTTTTCTAAAAATTATCATAGCAGCTCAATAATTCGTTTTAAATAGTTTTTCGTAATATTTTTTCAATTAAGCTTAATAATTAGTCATATATGTGCTTATATTTTTCATTCTAGTTTAGGCAACAGCCGTTTATATTTTATTCTCACAAGGTGTGAAGTGCATGTGCATGTAAAAAGTGTTATATCTTGATGTACTCTAAAAATACTAAAAGTGTTATAGCTGATGAGTATAAATATGTATTCTCCAGAATAAAAATAATTCTTCCCACAACAATGTTATCTAATCCCTTAGAATACTTAATAACCTAATTAATTAACTTTAAGAACGGTAATATATATATATATACTATGAACAAATTTTGCGCTATGCAATTATAAAAAAAAGATGCTATATTATATAGCCCCTTCGCTTTAAATGTAAAAGCAATCAATTTAGGTCATAAAGGGTTCATTTAAACAGATTCAGGGAAACAATAGTCCTAAATCGATCAATCGAAGAAATTATTGAATGTCTATAACTACTCAGTACAATATATATCTGCTTTGATTTGAAATTGTGCAAATATTGTTTAATAACTCCTGTGAAATTATGCTCATTTGCCATTTTTTTCTTATGCGATTTATTTATTAAGAATCCATTTATTTTTTGTCAATTTTAAAAACAGGTAAAAATTGATATAACGCATCAAACGTTTTTCAAGAAACCCAAGTTTATTATTTTATTATCTTCTTCTAAAAGCATTCTTATCTTATAGGCTTATAATTAGAGCATTTCTTGGAAGGTTCTTCTCTTACGTTCTTTAAATCCTACAGTATATTGACAATTTAATAATGCAAAAGGTTTACCAATTCAATTTTGACACTTCATAAAATATAAGTGTAATCATTTTCTTAGTATTTATTTCTCGTGTTTTATTAAAATGAAAAATAAATTTGATACAATTGACACCCTTAGTAAATTAAATAATATTATCAAACATACCATGTATATTTAATAAATAAGGAGTCGTATAGATACACTAATAAAGCATGGATAGTGTAATGAGGATATTCGTTCAAACAAAAATCTTTTAATTTATGAGCACAGATATTTTTCTTCAAAAATTGCCTCATGATTATGGTTCAAAGATTGACGACGGGGGAGATCAGACAGCATCATACCTGAGCAAGTGTAACTCTTCACTAATTATTTTCGAGAATTACTCTTCAATCACAATCGGCAACGAACAGGGTGATTTACACTGATAAAAACAGGTGGATCATTATAGGTCCAATAAAAAACATGGTCAATCATTGATTTGACGTCAACGGTCACAAATCACGTTAAATAACATGGTCTGGCCGGTCATTACCGATTCATAATGGCGTACCAAAATCACAAACGATCGTCACGTCCCTTACCCAGGAATGATAATCACAGATCGATATTTTTTCGTGGGGACCTTACAACTAATAGTACCGGCATTCGAGTCCCCGATATAAATTATAGGTATGCCTATGTATGAAGATCAGATACGTGCAAATGGAGAGCGCTTGTTCTGAATAGTTCAACTTTTTTTATTAAAATTTTTCAACACACAACTGAATTTATTTTATTTAACGTCATTTTTTGGTAGCATATTGTTGAATTTCCACTAATATCTGTTTTTAGTGTGACTAAATTTTTGTATAAATAATGCAAATTTTATAATTTATTTTCTTCATTGAAGACACCAACGCCAAATATCTGTTTGGTTGATTGTTCAATCGTGTCCTATGAACATAACCATAATTCAATGATCCAATTTTGATGGATGTGATTTGTCTCTGTATTTTTTTCCTACGTCTAATCAGATGTAAGGAAAAAATGTATTCTTATGTATCCGGTATTTTATTTTTATTGCAATGTAATATATGTTTCTGGAATCAATTTTATTCACGGAGTAGAATGGAATAATATTACTTTTTATGCGAAGACTGGAATGTAGATATTGAAAATAATACCACAATCAAAGAAAAAAATCTAATCCAAAAGGTTATCAGGTCAAAATTTGCATTGATTACTTAGTGATTAAAATTAATTGTAGAGAGTGACAATCAATGGAAAACATTAAGCATATCTATATATCATGATTGATTACTTTTCAGGTCAAAGATCATTTTTTATTTAACGATTATATAAAGAAATGTATTTAGAAAAGTCTTTCCATAATTCGAATTATTCAAAACCGGCCAATCATAAATTGATCGTCACACGTTTTTAAAGTGTATTCCACCTATATAGCTTTTTGTAATTTAAATCATTTAAGCTATTATTTCAATAGTTCAACAATGACTTATTTAATTTAATTTGACATCTCTTTAATTTCAAGATAGCATCTTATATGGCCTTTAAATTTTCATCAATATCGACATTATTGATAGAACAAAAAACGAAAAATTTCTTCATGGATGTTTTAAAACCAACGTTTGCCTTTTGTCTCTTGCCTCCGGAATAATGAGATACATCTAAATGAGAATCGAAAACGTCGTACCCTATATTTATTTTGGAAACGCATTCGAAGAAAAGCGTTGAACCCAAAGCAGGTATCAATCATGCGACACAATTTATTGGTTACCAATTTAAAAAACAGGTATCCAGAATACATGTATAATATATTACAACCTCGATGGCAGATTAGCAATAATATACTGTAAAGCGCCTTAGTTCCTAATAATGATAATTTACAAAAAATACCTCTACATAATTTGGAAGTAATTGTGACTTAATTCCTAGATTCGATCGAAAGACATCAGAGGAGTCGGCATCCTCAGAAGCCTCTTTCAAAATAAACGAAATTAGATGAATGGACGCAATCATCTTATTGTATGAATATCATAAGGATAATGAGATTCAAACGCGGATTAGTCGAATGGCAACTCTTTATATGTTGGGGGAAAAAAATAATTTTGCTGCCACGCTATTGATGAAGCAGTAAGTCTAGAATTTTAACTGGTGTAATTTGTCGTTCGAGTGTAGTCATCCTGTTCTCTTATGGGATTTACGTAGTATTGGTAAGCGGCATGTAATATTCGGGAGACCGACGACGCCTTTGTGATTATTAGATTTACCGTCATCACATGTCATCCGTGAAACCTGTTCGAAATGCCATTGCTGGATATGACGATTCACAAGGTGTTTGCGATGATATTTTGCAATGTCGCATGACTACTGTAATATCAGGCGAGATTTGTTTTTAAAACAAAGTCACATTCATTGAATAAAGAAGATATTGAGGATTCATCATGGAACAGTTTTAAAATAAAGGTCAAATTTTGGTGAATATTTTTTGTTGTTGAAAAAACGTTTAACCACTAAAGCATATATTTCTATCAATAATCTTAAAAGTGCTACTGCTATGATTAAAAAATATACTTATGATCGTCATAATGACAACTTCATAGATGTAAAATTTCAAGATAGAAAACATCACCAAATGATGGGATCTATGAATGATTTTTCCTCAACTGTTGTTCATATTTTTCAAGTAGTTTAATAGATTTGTATTCTAAATTTCTTTAAATTATATTTATTATAAGAACTATTATAATTTCTAAAATTAATTTGAAAGCTCATTCTACAGCAAAAGTGTAAGGTCTCCTGCACAATCAAAACACTTGAAGTTATGAATAATTTTTAATGTAACTAAAAAAAATATCCATGGAAAAAATCAACTTTTTTTGATATCCGATCGAAAAAAATAGTGTTTTGAAGTTTTTTCTTGATTCAAAATTTAGACCATTTTAGTACAAAATATAATTTTATCTCTTAATATTTTTGGCATAAACGTATTTAGAAAACTGTTCCAATTATAATCTATATAAAATATATCTTGAATAATAATTACTTGGAAATAAGACATTTTCAATGGATTTATTTGGTGATATGGATAAAAGTTAGAGAAAAATGTATACAGGATGCAGCTTTATGTTTTATGTTATAATCAAATCAATTGTCATTTATAGAAAAATGATCTAATTTTATAACAGGGTATATTTATAGGTAGCTCTTTTTATTGAGGATAGAAGGATATCATATCAAATGTATTTCATTGAAAATATTCGAGATTCATATTTAATGGGTAGATAGGTAGATTGTGATCATCGTGTATTTGAAACAAGCAAAATCGATTACTTCTGTGGTTAACCCTACAATTTTGTGTCTTGTTCCTAAGGCCTCGTGGTCATCATCACGCCCTCTCCGTGATAACAAGGTACGGCCGCTCGATTTGTTCCAATAAATCCAAATATCTCGATCTCGCAACCATAATATGTCCACTCGGCTAAATCACGCAACATTGTGGCGGAGATATGAGATGTCAAAAGATCGCACCATTAGCCATTACCATAAAAGATCGAGAGTAATTTTAGTTCGTATCTCTCTCGAATCATTCAATCTTATCTTTGTGTGGCATTAAAACAAATACGACTATAGTTTCTACTAACACCGATGGGATTGTCGTGGGATTCGCGTGCGCCACACGCCATTTTGTGCGCCATTAATTTCTTTCGCAACATTTCCCTGACACGCTAAAAACATACTGCTAAAGCACTAGGGGATCTAAGGATATATGAACCTTCTGAATAAGCGGAGAATGTAGGTCCTCCCGAGTCCTCGTTGCTATTAAAATATATTTATTTCCATTGTTTAACCTTTAAGAGCCGAGTAGCTTGTGAAATTGAAAATAAAAGGACCTCAAAATGATGTCGTTGTTTTTGATAATATATTTGGTTCTAATTATTGTATGTGAGGTAATTATATATATGCACATATAGATTTATGGCTATACCATTAATATTGTAAGGATTTTCAGATAAATACAGTTTTTTTGATACTTTTATAAAATACTCCAAATAAAATCAATCTTTGAGTTCCCACGAAGTCTCTTAGATAGTGGAATTCATGTCACTTTTCACCCCTCGGATAACGGATGTAACGCGTGTAACTATCCACTTCCTGACACGAGGTGACACCTTTACAGGATTGACAATCGTGACAATACTTAATGCCGTAGAACTTTACATGTAATTTGCGTTCCAACGACACCCTCAAATTGGTTTCCATTATAGCGGCGAATAGCGTGAAATAGCGTGCTGTCAAAAGCGAAAGTTTTTATGATCCTCAGGTGACACGCTCTTTGTTAGAAGATATAACCTGATAAATGAACGAGAATGGCAAAAAATAACTTATACACAATTTCATGCCTTTTGCGGTGCAATCCAATTGTTACAGTATAGTTTTTGCCAGAAGAATCTTTAGGTCGATCTGAAAATCACCTCAAAGTGGTAATAAATAATCTCATGGATGTGACTTTATAAAGTTAATAATGATGATGATGATATTAAGATCAACTAGGATATTTATTTAAAAGATAAAATTATTTAAAAAAAATACCCTGTTTTTTCGATACTTTGTAAAAAAATAGCAAAACACTACTAATTTCTGTTAAGGAATTGAAAAAAAAATGCTTGTATGTAAATTATTTTTACAACCCAATGATATAAACTAGATGAAAAATATAACAATAAATTGTAAATATAGTAATATTTTATTAAATATATGTCCTCTCTAAGTTAGATAAGTTGAATTTTAAATAATAAATGTTTAGAATATTTAGCAAGAAACGATTACTTGAATGATACTTACATAATAAAAACGCCCGAGTATAGAATTATTGTTAATTGAAAACACAATTTACATATCATTTGGCGCTGTAAAATAAATGAGCGTTCTTTCGAGAGCATAAACGACAATTTACGTTTTAAATATGACATAACATGATGTCACTTAAGATATATGTAAATATTGCCATAATGATTTACGTTAAGTTTATTCGTTATATATATAAGGCATTTTGCCACTTTGATTCTGTTTTAATATGAAAACAATATGTAGATACATCTTTGATTGGTTGTACAGGTTATATTATCATATCATAATCATTTTGCAACCACATGCAGTCTACTGTTAAAGTAGAACTTCTTCATTATCTATTCATAGAAAAGGGCTACATCTATATCAGCGGTTCTTAAACTTATGCAGTCCGTGGATCTCCTCTTGAACATTTTTTTTTTTTTGCGAATCCCCTTTAAACAATTGTTTTGGCGGATGTCGTTCTTGAGACTTAATTTTTCAAAAAAACATTTCTTGGTCAATTATTGGTCAAAATCTTCTTATAATATATTCTGTAGGTGATCCTACGAAAATATATGTTAATGTTCAAGTATAGAATTTTTTTACATTTTCGCGGATTCCCAGTAATGGATTCATGCACTCCAGTTTAAGAGCCGCTGATATATATCATAAATTCACTTCATCAAAAATAAAAAAATCCAATTCCATTTTCTATTCTCTTTTTTCATTTTTATGTATAGTAACATCTTAGTTTCAATACAGCAATCATAAATGTGACTGAATCGATTGAAAATGTATCACAACTAGTTTATTTGAGTTTTAGGAAACATGTTGATATAAACAAAAGGTTTGGTTTATAGTGGAATTGAATATGGGGAAGTGTTTATAATTAAAGTAATGATATGGTGTGATTATTATTGATTACGAAACATTAAAACCCAAACAGTCTTACAGACTTAATAATTGAAAAACGAAAATTAAAAAAATTAGCCTCTATGGTTTTAAAACACGTGTAAGCATTGGACGTTTGGTTTCTTTTTCTAGCACATTTTCAACTGCTTACATATATTCTCGGGCATAAAAACTTTTTAATGGCTCGTGATTAAACTTGTCTTTTATTATTTGATATAAATTAATTTTATAATGAAAAAAAATTGACATGTGTGATGGGAGTTCGGTGTTAAAGCTCCGAACGAATAATTAACGACTCGGCTGTCACTTCAATCATACGCCTTTTAATGGCGTTTTCGCATGAAATGTGGACACAAGTCTACCAACTGTTTAATTTCACAGGTGTTGTGGAGAGGTGTGAGTAAGTAAACACGCGCCCCGGGTGACACAGGGGATGTCACGACCTGTCACCATTGGGGGGTTGTTTTTATCCACTGGATGTCGTGGAACAAGCACGTTTTTCAAATTGTTGATAATCTATACGAGGCGACTTTATATCCCCACAAAGGCAATCCGACTTTAAAAAAGGACGCTTTCCATTCAGCGACGTTGAAAATTCAAGCGGTGTTGGAAAAAAGCGGTCGATTATGTAAATTGGGGAGTGCGTATAAGCAAGAGCATGTGTGCTAGAAGAAATTTATGTATGAATCTTCGTATGTGTGAACGTGCATACATAAATAAACATTGTGAAATAAATTTTGAATTCCATTGGCAATTTTCTTTGTCCTTTTGTTTGATGAAATATTTCACTGCCGTCTGATAGCTTTGAGAATACATTCTCTCAATCATGGCACGAATTTATTTTACATCTCAAAGATAGATATTATTATTAAAAATCGTTCGTATTGTATTGAAACTTAAGGCTTAAAATAGTACATGATTACAGTACAATTTTCATATTATTGAAAACACAGTTTATGTAGTAGATTTCGGTTAATTGGGTCTCATCAGAAAAAAAATGATATTTGGATATTAGCCCTATACAAATCATAAAAATATAAACGCGAGATATAAACATATAAAATTATTTTGAATAAATAATGATTAATAAAATAGGCAGGGCTATTGATAAATATTCGAGTTGCATAATAATATTAATTTCATGGAAAAATACGAGTATATTTTTCTTCTGGAGGATAACTATTCTCATATTTTTATCCAATTTATATCATATTTGGAAGATGATGATAGATCTTCACATAAAAAAAATGTTATCTCAAAAATGGGTTATGACGATCCTCAACGTTTAATATATCGATACTTTGAAAAAGCTGCCGATTACATTTTATTTATTTAGTTTTTTTTATTACTGTATAAAATATATATTTTATAAAATTTAACACAAAAAAAAATATATATAGCTTATAATAGTTTTTAAAAATTTCTACATATTTAGTTTTTTTAAAAACACTTTTTATGTTTGCGATTATTGATAGTTTGTACAGGGTGATTTATAGTTATTTAAGAGTATAATTTTTTAAGTAGATTGATAAAACTATTTTTAAAAAATAAATAAATATGTATAAAATATATCCAGGTTGTAACGTATCATGATTAGAATTAAAGGGCCAGTATCGGTCAAGTAGATATCGTAAATAGAGCCATTTGGCTACGACCTCACGTGCCGAAGTAGGGACATTCGGCGTCCCTTGGCGGTGGTATTTCATCGACACTTTACGTTTACTACCTCCATGGGGCTTCGGCTATAGAAACATCACTCGATATATTCACATGCCCATTTTTCACACGAAACGCTGGCAAAAATAGATGCTTGAGTAATGCGAAACTAATAATGCGATTAAAACGCTCAGGGCGACGCGAACGCATTGTTGCAATGAGTGAAGTTTGTTTATGAATGAAAATAGACTGTGACGACAATAGTATGCAGGGTATTTATAATATTCATTCATCGGTTTTAAAAATAATGAAATTCTTACGGGCTACTGGGAAATCTTTAATTTCGCATGAAAATCTAAATTATTTATTGGATTTTTAATGAAATTAAGAAAATGATAAAAGTAAAGCTTGGAATTTTTCATTAAAAGGTCTTAGAATAATATATGATAAAAATGTGGAAATAATTAATCATTCAATGCTGGTCATTTTTTGATGGTGAATTGTGATATGTTTGGTCGAATATTGATGCGCAACTGATCTGTATAAAACCAACTTGTCTACTTTTTTCGCAGTAATAATGAGATAACAGTTAAATTAAGCATTAAAGCTAGCAGCTTTGAACATATACATATAAGCTTTCGTCGTGGTTATAAATATGTAGTTTATTATAAAAGCTCAGGTTCAAATCTACGATTATAAAAAATATTTCAGCCATACGAACAAATTTGGAATATATGATGTATTAACGATCAATTACCTCGGTCGTGATTTAACTTAATTTCTTGGCTGTGAAAAATTAATATTAAGACAATTAAAATAAAATCGTGTAGGGTGATCTATGAGTGATTATTTTTGTTACAGGCTCATAGATCCTATCCTTCTTAAAAATCACATTTAAACAACTAGGACAGGGATGCCGAACCTTTTTAGGAAGTGGATCAAATTTTGCTCATTTTTTTATTTAATAGTAGCGCGTGGGTAGTGTTGCTAACAATAATTTGTATGGAAGGATTTTTCTACATATCGAAAAATTTATGAAATATTTTCATTCTTTGAAATGCGCGATATGTGAGAAAGAATACACAAACGAAGCTGTGCTAGAAAAGAAATTTATAATACAATTACTTGACAATGGATATTTTTTTGGTTCTGAACTTTAAAACAGTTTAGGTTTTTTTTAAATTTTTATGTTTCTTTATCTCGTGGGTAATTTAAAAATCTATCGTGGGTCAGTGTGTGGTCCATGGGTCATAAGTTCGCCATCCCCGCTCTAGGATGTGCTCAGGTCATAGTTAATATGTGAACAATAAGTAATCTCAATACAAGTCATTTTTTGACGTTAGTCTAATAATTTGAATTAAAAATATTGAAAATCGGTGTGGCTTATTATTAGACCTAATTATTATGATTATAAATTTAAGAAGAATATTTTTCAAATATTAAAATTAATATTTACATAACACAATTCAATAAGTTCGTAGGATTATCGTTCACTTTTGTCTACTTTATTAGTGGTTGTTTTGTCGCAATTTCTTAAAAAAATCCTACGAACTTATTAAGTGATGTGTAATGCATAGTATTAATTTGTTAATTAAGTATTAATTATTTTTAAATACGTTCTTATCACTATTAGTAATTAAAGTGGTATTTTATTTGTATATTTTTGGACGCCCTGTACAAACGAGAATAGAGCTTGACAAAGTTTACAAGGACCACCGCGATAGGTGTAAAGCGATATGCTGACAGCTTTTCAAAATAGTTTTATGTTCGTCTTGGAATAATATAGTTGCCCACAACAGAGAAAGTCGTTGATGATTACGAACCACAGTTTGAGCATACGATTGAAACACATGTGCCCGTCGTTCTTACATAAATTTTCATGGCTTTTTGTGGTCACTTGAGCAAACAATGAATATTGAAATAAGTCTGAATATTAGCTTAAATATATTTTTCATATTTGTATCCAGCACTATACATAATATATAATCCATTGATATATCATAGAGTTCGATACCGCCCTAATTACGTTTTCAGGCTAAAATATTAGCCATAAAAATGTCGGAGCAAGAAGAGGACTTATAACGTCACAAAGTACCGGAAGAGGAAACGCTACCCCTGCATCACAGACATATTGCGTCGGCAATAGAAAGCATTAGTCAAGTGATTTAATCACATTAGAGAGCCCCCAGTATACGTGTTTGTGACCCGCGACGCGTCATATTTATCTTCATTTCTTATATTCCTTGGCGGGACCTCCCTGGATGTTCCTAATTTCTTATATACAGGGGCAATATCTTATTTGGCGGCCATCCCCTCCAATATATAGCGAAGAAGAACGACTATATACACAATAAATTACAATTATATCTGGGGTGATGCTGAAATTTTTAAAAACTCATAAAATTCAATTTATTACGCAACACCTATCATTTAATATGACATTCGAAATTTATTAACATACACACCTAAAATACGAGCTCCGTTATTGTCATAAATGATTTATAATAATATTATGAATCAATTCAAAAGTATGAAAAATTAATAAAATACAGATGAAAGAGCATTTAAGAAGGTGTTGGAATAAAAAATATTGGTTTTTTTTGGCGATGTACAATGTAGGAAAATGGTCTTATTCTCACTATTTTTATGAATATTAGAGTCGTTCCTTGTGCGTCTTGGTGACAGGACGTTCGTTGTGAATCGAGTGGGTAAATCCCAGTGGTAACGAGCTACGGCTCGAGCCGCAAACACCATGAGCCGCGCGCCCTCCAAGGGACGCCGCGCCAGGCAACTCAAAGCTAAAACTATTGATCCTGCTGGTTGGCAACAGCCCACCAAAGTGGCCAAGCTTCTGGAGAAGCTACCGCCGAAGCCTGTGCCCCAACAAAACCGCTTCGAAGCAATTCCAATGGTGGAAGATATTGCTGCGCCCACCAAGAAATCAAGAGTCCCGCCCGTTGTCATAGAAGCGACCACATCACATGCCACATCGGTGGCATTAATAAAATCATTTGTACCTGAGGGTAACTTCAAACTCAGGTACACCAAATCAAAAGAAATATTTGTGCAATGCAATGACATGACACATTACAATAAGCTCCTAGAGGGGCTCAAAAAAGAAGGCATTAACAGGCCTCATCATACTTTCACTCCAGAATCAGAGAGGGAAGTTAAATCTGTCATCCACGGCCTCCCGGAAATGGAGCCCGAAAGCATCGCCGAAGATCTCTCGCTCCATGGAATACGACCGAACAGAGTGTCGGTCATGAAAAATGCCACCGACAGGACAACGCGGCTGTACATTGTCCATTTTCCGCACGGAACGGATATTAAATCCATTAAAAATATAAGACACCTCTGCCATTGCAGAGTGTCAATTAATAAATACAAAAGATCGTCGAGGCAGATAACGCAGTGCTTCAGATGCCAAGAGTTTGGCCACGCAG
This sequence comes from Stenopsyche tienmushanensis, assembly GCA_008973525.1. Taxonomy (NCBI): domain Eukaryota; kingdom Metazoa; phylum Arthropoda; class Insecta; order Trichoptera; family Stenopsychidae; genus Stenopsyche; species Stenopsyche tienmushanensis. The sequence goes on along the minus strand of WACJ01000172.1, from coordinate 677,419 downwards.
CGAAGAACTGCTTTCGCGCTGAGAGATGCGTGCGTTGCGATCAACCTCACGCCTCCAGTGCTTGTCCTCTCGTCGGGAAACAAATTGTTCCCAAGTGCTGTGGCTGCGGAGGAGCTCACGCCGCCTGCGATAGAGAGTGTCCCAAAAGAGTGGACTATCTAAAGAGAGTGGATTCAAAAAGAAAGATCTCGCAAAATGTCGTAGAAAAACTATCCGCCAGAGAGGCACATGTTCTCAAAAAAGCTGCCCCTGTTCTCTCAGATAAAGACTTCCCAAACCTGAAGACGACCAGCCCACCAATTACTGCGCCCCCCGTCTGGGCCGCCCGGCAGTCCTCACCCCAACAGCCGAAGACAAAGACGACATCGGCATTCACCAATGGAGAGAGTCTTCTCCCATTGTCAGACATGATGAAGATGGTGTGCACACTACGTGACATTCGTGCAAAACTAAGTCTGTGTAAAACCAAAATGGACATGGCCATCTGCCTTATAGAGCATTTGGACGATCTCCTTAATTAAATTCACCTCTAACTCATTAAAAATATTAAATTGGAACGCTCACGGGTTAAGGAGCAAAATTGACGAACTAACTGTGGTGATCTGTCACCTAAAAATTGACGTTGCTCTGATTACGGAAACGTATCTTAAACCAGATATCCCTTTTCAAATCCCCGGTTTTACATGCCACCGCTCCGACAGACTACACAGAGCCGGCGGTGGTGTAGCTATCCTTATAAAAAAACGAAATTGACCATTTCCCAGTCCGAACTCCTGTCTCTGCTAACCTCGAAACTGTTGCTATCCAGTTAGTTTTGGGAAACAAAAAATATATTATAGTAGCCGCCTACAACCCCCCTCAGCTGGACCTGCTTTCAGATGAACTCTCGGGGTTGTTCAGTATGAGCGAAAGAGTCTTGGTCTCGGGTGATTTCAATGCCAAGAATATTCAGTGGAACTGTCCACGGGGAAACCGGCAGGGCTCGCTTCTACAAGCATTTTCACTGGACAACAACGTTGATATCCATTTTCCACAACGCTTCACATACTATCCGTCGGTCAACAGACGTCCCTCCACGTTAGATCTGACGCTGACCAAAAACGTCTCGACCGTATCTCGGATGAAGGCCGTGGATGCTCTCCCGTCCGATCACCTTCCAGTCGTTTTTGATGTGGAAGGTGGACTCCAGAGAACACCAGCGGTCAGGCTGGCATACGAGCGGACAAGTTGGTCAGACTTCAGATCTTATCTCGATCGTAACATCCTCCTATCCACTTCCGTTCCTGGATCTAACGAACGCGAAATTGACGAAGCCGTAGAGTCCATTTCCAACATTATATTAGAAGCCAAAGCTAAGTTCATTCCGTTAGACGTAACAGATTCAAATCTTATCAAGCTCACGCGGAATTTAAAACGCACGATTAAGAACAGAAATAAACTTAAGAAATTATGGCAAAAATATCGGCTCAAATCCATTAAAGTATTGGTCAATCGCCTCAACTATCAAATTAAAAGTCAAATCAACAAATTAAAAAATGAATCATGGAAAACTAAGCTCTCTAAATTAAGTCCCTCAGACAATTCCCCTTGGAAAGTTGTAAAAACCCTCAAAAATAAACCTAAAGAAATTCCCAGTTTAATTAATAATCAGATAAGTGCCGAGTCCGATAGAGATAAGGCCAACCTGTTAGCAAAAACCTTTAAATTAAATCACAAAATTTCAGAGAATATGAGTAACAATAAAACCATTAAAATAGTAGATAAAACGATTAGGGATTTCCAAAACAATTTAAATATAAAATCACATAAATTTAAACTGATAACACCCATTGAAACTTTAAAAATAATTAGACAACTAAAAAGCAAGAAATCCCCAGGTTTCGACACTATAGACAATACAGTCATCAAAAATCTCCCATTTAAAATAATTATCCAGTTGACAAAAATATTTAATGCGTGTTTGAGCATGGGGTACTTCCCATCCACCTGGAAGTCGGCGAAAGTTATTCCATTGCCCAAACCAGGTAAAGATGCCAGCAACCCTATAAATTATCGCCCGATCAGTTTACTTTCTGCACTAAGCAAAATATTTGAAAAACTTATTCTAAATAGACTGGATGAACTTAGTATAAATGTTATTAATAATGAGCAATTCGGTTTTCGTAGGAATCACTCTACGGCTCATCAGCTGACCAGACTGACTGAACACATTACTAGAAACTTTAACATGAAGAGAAGTACCGGTATGGTACTTCTCGACATCGAAAAGGCATTTGACTCTGTCTGGCACCGCGGTCTGATCCACAAAATGATATCCCTTAAGTTTCCTACTTACCTTATTAAAATGATCCAATCCTATCTGTACAAAAGATCATTTTCGGTAACCTTAAACAGAGCAACGTCAACTTCCCAGTCTGTCTCAGCGGGAGTTCCTCAGGGCAGTATTTTAGGGCCTCACCTGTTCAACATTTACTTACACGATCTACCGACACCGTCCCCATCAAACGTAGCACTCTACGCCGACGACACGGCATATTATACCAGCTCTCGGAGCAACAAGCTAATAGTCGGAAACCTCCAACGATCGCTAAAAGCTGCATTTAAATATTTCGATCGTTGGAAACTCAAATTAAATAAAGAAAAAACCGAAGCTATCTTGTTCTCCGTGAAACGGAAAAATCTTCGAATTGACCCAATAGTCGTCGGGTCCAGCTCTATCGAGTGGAAACCCCAAGTGAAATACTTGGGGGTGACTTTAGATAGAAGACTGAGGTGGGGAGCACAGGTGTCGGTGACTCGTGCCCGCGGATTAGCAGCTATGGGGGCGCTGCACTCCATATTTCGTCGGCGCAGTGCTCTCTCGGCCTCTAACAAATTTTTATTATACAAAACGCTGATTTGACCTACACTCACATACGCCGCTCCCGTCTGGAGCAATATATGCAACACCAACTACAATAAACTTCAAATCGTACAAAACAAAGCCATAAAAATTGTTTTCAATACATTTCCATACACTAATCTTAAACGTTTTCACAATAAAATTAAGCTTCCTCTTATAAAGAATTTTTTTCATAAACTAACACTCAATTTTTACTCAAAAATTCCAAATCACACCAATCATCTCATATCTACACTCGGCGAATATACCACTCAAAACAATAATTTTAGATACGTTCACAAAATGCCTAAACATATTTTACTATAGTTGATAGTCATGAATGCGCGACGTATGAAGGATATATGATTGATTGATTAAATTATTTATTTTGTTTAGTTTGTAAGATAGTTTTTAAGGAATGTCGCAAAGGGGTTTTAAGTCTCCTATTTTTCCCCCTATATATACAAAAATTAAATTAACTCTTATTATGTAAAATTTATTATAACTAAAATATATACTTGTAATTAAGATAAGGATAGTAATCTAAGACTTAAATTGTTAATCCATTTTTATGTAATTGTGTATATTGATACACCATTTTACCTTGCTATATTATATTTATTGAATAAAGGTTTATAAATAAATAAAATATGAATATTAGCAAATATGTGGGAAAAATTAAATGCTGGAGTAAATACATAATAGATAATTATAATAGAAATGGAGAAACATTTTTTAAGAAAATTAAAATGGACATAGTTCATATATAAGTGTAAAAACGAAAAAAATCGGTGGTTGATATTTATATACAGGTTATTCAAATCGAGTATTACTTGGTCGTGCACACAATTTGGTTTGAATTTAAAGATTTAAAAAATATGTTTGCATTGCAATTAAAACATAGAGACAAAATAAAATGGTCAGAAGCAAACACTCAAATTTAAGGACATTTAAAGCATGATGCATAAATATCTCAAAGTGTTGACTTGAAACAATAAACTGCAAAAACATTTAAATACTCGTAAATAATTAAAATCATTTCAATAGTTGACTTCTTTAGTTGATGATACACGGTTTTACTTTAAGCCGAAACATATTAATTGGAACTGTGTCAAAATCTAAATTTAATAATGTATCTTGATGACCTCTAATATTCAATAGCTTAAGATTACTATTGTTCTGGACATTTTTAATGGGGATGGTTTTAGAAAAAGGTGAAATTACTAGAAGCATCAAGGTCATGAATTGAGTTACAGGGACTGCCAAAATAATTTTCCAATATTTTTTTATTAAACTGTCAAAATACATATTCTTCAGACTAAGATTTATTTGAATTTCAATAGTTTCATATTAACAAATATAAGAAAACTTGTTCAAAATCAGAAAAAAATGATAACTAATATGTTTAATCCTGAATATTTTTGTTTACACATAACATATGAAGGGTTATTTTTTGTCGTACAAAAATAAAAATCAACAAGAATATTATTTACTTCAAGCAATCTTATCGTATTTATGAGCTAATATTATAAAGTTGTTTAATTATATTGGCTAACAACTTTTATAATCAAGTATTAATCGATTATAGTTAAGTGATAAGATCGTTTATAATATACGATAATTAGTATGTTGTAAATATAAATTGTCTATACATATTTAATTGTAAGAATCACGATCAAAATACCTAAAAAAATATACCTTATTATAAGCAAAATATAATACAAATGTTATTACCATTTGGCTGATTAAATATTATAAAATATTCTGTAATTTAATTACAAGATTTTATCTTTTGACGGTGTTAAACTGTCTGTAAAATAGATTTTGGGTTAATAGAAATGTCGTTCTTTCAATGATCTAAATTACTAACAATGATCTATTGGTAATTTAAAAGATTATAAATAAAAATGTTAAAATCGACATAAATTAACATATGATGTAGCATTCATTTGCGGCCACAGATTACTTTTGGTCAACACCTCATGTACAAACATTTGATTTAATCGCTTTTAAATTTTAGTGCTGCTATTGTGGAATTCAAAGGCCATGATATGAGCTTTTTTTTCAGATTTTTTATTCGACCATGGCTTCTGAAAGTCATATGAGTACATGAAATCTGGTTTGCGTTCCATGTTTCGGTCTTCGCGTGCCTTTCCGTAAACAATGCGGATAAAAGCGTCGTCTAGCATGCGTCACCAAGCAGGGGCAGCGGTCGCTTCTAAAACCGTCCCAATGTTTATTCAGACCCACACTTTTGAAGCTACGACTCCACGGACGTACGCCAGTCTTCAAAACAACTTTTTTCTGACATTAAAGTTTTTCAAATGGATTTTCATTCGATACAAATTGACAGTGAAAGCTTTCATGTGTGTTATTTCTGAATTTACTAGTTCATTAACACGACTTATCATTCAGGAATTCATCCAGAAACTATCGACAATTCGGTAAATACGAGTAGAACATAAATATGAGCATTTTAGCATTGCAGACATATTTCTAAAATCGAATGACTAGTATACATTTTTGCCAGAGGACTTAAATGAATGAAGGCCAATCAGAATCCCATAATTCATATTATATCTAAATAAATGTAAACTGTAATTTAATCATGATTTTTAACTTATTTTGATTAATTTTTCAGAAGCACGCCACTGCTAGAAGTGTTAACGCCTGGTAGCCGCCTGTACTAACCCACATTACAGTTTATAGTTCAGATCCAAGACATTTCCTCGTAGTGTAAACAGTCAGGGCCTACTTTTATCAACGGGCTCGTTAGATCGTGTGATCAAAAATAAGCAAGGCATCGCGTATGTGAACCATTCAAAGCAGCTTATTTACACAACCAAGATTCACGAGAAAAAAGTGTCCAAATGGCAATGAAGAAACCGAGAACAAATCAATTTGGAGCAGTGACTGTTAAATGTCTACCAGGGCTGGTCAGTCTCCGGTTTGCCATTAAAAGGGATGGCCGGGACTTAATAACCCATTAAATGAGATAGCCTGTTTTATTCGATGGATCGAGCTTTGTCCATCTTGTGAGCATTAAAAAATATAAGTAAATCAGACCAATTAAAATGATGTTATGCAAGAAAAAAAATCGTATTAAAACTACGAGAAGGTAAAAGGTTAAAGATTGCAATTGATTAGATTGAATGCGACACTATGATCAACTATTACAATGAATTCAGAAAAACGCTATTCATTATCATCAGTTTAAATTTTTTTAATCAAAATCATTGCATATTTTATTTTTCATTGACGTGCTAATTAAAAAGATGAACCGGTTTGAGTTATTCTTAAACTGGCGCAAGCCTTTTGAATATGCAAAAATATTTCAGCATCCAACATTCAGTCAATAAATCAATTTTAGACGATTCAATAGACTTTCTTATAATTGTGAATGGTGTTTGTTTATTGATTCACATGCTTGGGCGTACTTTAGTAAATATCTCAATGATTTGTGTTTTAAGTCGAGTACAAATCCACCACCTTTTTGATAAGCAATTTTATATACAAGCATTTTTCAACTTGCGAAATCGTCATAATATTGTAACTATTGTAGTTATATAAATTAATAAGCTGTTATCGTCCCAGCATTAATTAATAACAGGTATTGTAAAGAATGATTTTTTAAAATTAGTATCATTACGTATTTAAAATCACCTTTATCATCACTCAATTTGTCATCGTAACGAGTTTAATGTTTGATTATATGGTAGCTCTCACATTATGACTTCCATTTTCTTGCAAAAAATTTCATATTGTGGTTGGTGTATTGGGTAATTCATACAATAAAATATTTGATAATTACAAAGAGTCAAGTTTAAATATTTCATAAAAAATGTCTAATTGACAAGCATTTTTTTAAAATTTGTATTGGAATAATTCAATCGCAATGGATACGTACAAACACTTATTAAAGAAAATTTTCTGATAATGATCTGATAATGTTAATATTTATTTAAGTTTTTCATTTCTTTATACTTATATTCAATAATTTAACAATATTTTTAAGATTTTGTTAATACAAAATGCTGATATTACTTAAAAACGATGAAATCTAATCAATATTCGGTTGGATTTTTAGCCAGGAATATCTAACGAAGTACTTAATATTATCGATTCTCTGAAATTTATGCAGACACAAAAGGATTTTAATAACCGACAATTCCCAATGTAGGGACGCAATGTGACACAAGCTAGACCGTTTTACAGTGATCAATTATTTAAAATATATATGGGGGTCCGACGGGATGTAGCAATTTGAATAAGCCCCAAGGCTCCAGGAATGGTCCCGTAGAGATTACACATTTGAATTTAAAATGTGAGACCAATTTATACCATAATCGTTTATACACACTCACATTTTGTATAAAATATAAATAAATATATAATGGCGCTTTTAGATGAAGGTGGTCCTTAATAACTCTTTCTGAGAAGAAATTAAGCGCAAATGTCTAACCTGCTTTTATGCATTTAGTGAAATTGCATATTATCTCGATTCAGATGCTATTCTATGGCTTTTAGCTATTTTTATGCAAATATTATCCTTTGAGCTAATGGCACGGTAATGATTCAAGAGTTGCTGAGCTTCTAAGCAGCAATGATCGTGACTTGTTTGGATTTGATGCTGCTGATCTGCATCATAATGATCCGTTCATAATTTTCAGGTCAAAGGTTATCGAATATAAAATTCTTAATTGACTAATATGTTGGTATATATATATAAAATCAGCTATTTCTTAGATTAATGAACTAGGAATACACTTGATGCATTAAATTAATATTACCACATGCTTTTTGTAATGCACAATAAATAAATATATCATGCTTGAACTAAATTATTGCAAAGGTTAACAAAGTCATCAATATTTTGGCTGATATTTTTGTTATCGATCAGAATCTATACTTCATATAAATTATTAAAATAGTAGGATCACTTTTAGAAAATCAGCCTAAAAACTGTTGTTATGTTTAAAAGCTGAATTAATTGGGAATGAAATTTATCTGTTTTAACTTTAAAATTTTACTTGCTTTTAATTCTGAAAAGAAATAATAGCCAAAGAGCTTATTCGGTTTAAAATTATTAAAGATGCGTTTGTAAAATTGATCAAACAAATTCATTTAATTAAAAATGCAAATTTAATTCTGATATAACGATGTGAACATCTTCATTTATCAGTTTTAAGTAAGCGTGAATAAAGTATGTAGATAAAAAAGTTAAATAACCACATATTTGCGGCTTCATATTTTCGCTATAAAAATAACATAAAAGGTTCGTTCGTTCATAATGAGCATATTTTTAGTATCCCAGTCATGGGTGTGTTCGAATGACCAAGGCAAGTTTATTGCAGAAGATTTAGCGAGTGTGGGTGGAGAAGAGGTGGATCTAAGAGAATGATAAACGAAGTTATAGATAACACGATATATTACTTGAGCATTTCCATGTTGGGTTTCGAAAGGAAAAAACATGGATTAATGCCCAATTGTCTATACAATAAAATTTCTAGTTGAGTATTTTATTGAGCCCGTAGTCGTGATTATCTTCATATTAAGGACAATAAATACCAAGACGATCAGAGTTTATGTATGGGATGCATTCCCATAACGGTTAACTCACAAAAACTGGGGGTCGATTTTGTTCCGATGCATGGTCACCTCGACAATATGTCTGTTGTCCTTTTATATAGTCTGCAATTTGACACACTGATGTCACGGTCCATTGTTGACGTGTTAAACCAAGTAGATACCTGGTTTGCCGATGCATTGTCCTCGGGTTCGTTTGGGGACCCTATCAGAAACAGTGTCCTGAGATCCTTTGTGAATTGATCAAAGTCATCAATATACCCTAATGACCGGTTACGACATTCTAGGGCTGATTGAAAATATAATGATGCCACGATACGTTTTTTCCTTTCGAAATTATTTCATACAAAACATAATACAATCCTTTTACAACCATAAAAATCAAAAAACTTTCTTCATATCTCTTTGCAAAGATTGAGAGTTGTTTTAAGATTTCAACTGGTCATTAAATTTGACATCTTGATTAAATTCTCTAACACGGTAATCTGAATTATCGATCAGTGAAATATATTTTATAGCAGATATTTATAATAAACACTTATTTGAAAATGGAACACTATATAAACACATTAAGAACTATCGGCAAAATACACATAAATCTGCATTAATGAATTTATTTTCAATATAAAATATTAATCATCCAAATATTGAAATATTACATTTGTAATTAAATTTACTTCAACATTTTTATTTTAATGAAATTTTTCTTTAATATGTATTAACACTTGGCGGTTCAACGACGACATAATGCTGTCGTATTTATTTAATTGATGCGGTCTGTTGACGGCACGATGCCGTCGTGGTCTGATGGCATTAGTTTAACCATATGCGTATTTAAGCGGTTTGTATTACGTGAAACAAATAAATTTCTATCCATAGTGATAGAAAGATATTTTATAAAAAATATACCATTAATGGAAAATAATAAATATTTAATGTGAAGATGCAAATTTTCTCCGCACAAAAGGAAGGCACGAACGGAAGTAGCAAGTGTTAAGAACTGTGGGTGGACCGTGGACTGTTAAGTGTTAAAAACTTCATCATATTATACATTTATGTATTTATATATGGAATTTATTCAGAATATTTTCAAAACATTATATATTTCAAGAAAACACATTGAAAATTCTTTTAGAGTGCTTAGAATAAATGTTCGTCTTTTAAGAAAAGGCTGTTTTTAATTCATTCTATTATGAATTAAAAATATTGTATTTTATTTTACTATTTGATGCAAATGAAATTTTGTTTTTAATTTTAAAAACAGCAAATTGTATCTTGTATTATATTGTAATAGCAAATCTGCTCTACTTTCTTATTTGCTCAATAAATGTTTTGATACTGTGAACTTAAAATTACAACATTTTGTAATGATTTCTTAGATTTATGGAGATGTTATTCAAATCAGACATTTCAGAAGTTTGGTATTAAATTTTGAATAATCTTTTAGCTTTTGGTCGACTTTTAAAAAAAATTAACGATAAAAATCTATGCAACAAGATGTAGATAGTGCATGTGAATCATTAGCTGTAGATATGAAAACAGTTTGATGGTGGAATATTTAAAATTTCGACGTCGAACGTGTTAACAAAATTAATACAATCCATCATTCTATGACCTCACATAAAGTTGAATATAATTACATATTGCGATCGGTAATCAATTACAAATAATAGTCAATCTACTTTCTACGCAAGACGTACGTCTTGGTTCCTTGACTCCATGAGAATTGTCCGAGGGTTCCAATCGCATGCCATTTTTTACGACAATCGTTTATGAATAATCTCTGTGGAATTTGATATGTCTTTTGTTGATTGCTGAAATGACTCCGACAAGAAGTAATGATGATTTGAAGATGTGAAGATAGTGTCGTCACAAAGAGAGGCCGTCGTCTCTTACCAACAAAGGTAGCCAATTTGGTAGCAGCATTGTTGACGACACCCCTGCGGCACTGGAGGTATGCGGTTACGATACGACTGGGTACGAATTGCCATACCAATTGGAATACGATTATCTAATTTACATAAATCTCATCATCAATTTAAGGATCAAACATGAAAAAAATAGTAAATATGATTGATTACTTTAACATAACTCAAGTATTACGAACGCTGATGTCAAATGCTTTAATATTTTTTTAAAGAAATATTCCACAGTTAAATCACTGTGTATGTGCAAAATTAAAATATTTAAATTGTGAAGATATTATTTAAATATATTTATGATCGGTTTTATATATTTTTATTAGATTTTCTTAATATATTCGAACCCGGTCCGTTCCGCTGTAATGATCGGTCCACCAGCCGCAAGGTTACCTAGTCATGCCGTCTCCTTTACAAAGAATGCCCCACCTGATTCTAAGGAAAACCTATTCCATTACGAAGAAATTCTAATGGCGTTTCGATACCTGCAGCTACCTCTTTGATAGGCCACATCAATTGTCACCCGTGACGCAAACGATCTAAGATTCCAGGAACGCGGCACTAAATTCGAAGAAGCAGAGGATTGATTCATCACAATCGATCTTGATAGAAACGTAAATCGCACAAAAATATGTTACGACCGATAAATATTTTTTTCTGAAACCAATATTATGAATATGGCTTGCTGGCATATGTGCCAAAATTATTTTCGATTACCAGCTAAGGTTTACATAATGAAATTTAAGATCTGAATGATTCATATAAGCAATCGACCGATTGTGAAGAATCAATTACTTCACACAATATACCGAATGTTTTATTTGCCAGCAATTTGTATGATTTATTACAATTGTTGACGAAATATTGTAATATTTTCAAATATGAATGAGAATGATTTGATTTTAGTCCTCTTAAAATTAATTTAATTTAAAATATAATTTTAAGCAAATATTATATACTGAAATCCAGCCTTATGCATACAGCTAGTAATTTTAGACTCGGTTATAAAAATGACCAAAGGCTCTCTCTCATTGGATTTTTTTTAACTAGTATATTCGTTTTAATTGTAAATATGCACATACGAGCATGAAAGCATGATTGTTTGCGTACATCGGCCATTCGAATGATGTTGTATAAAATTTCAAAAGGCATAAGAGCTGCCGGCGAATTATACTTTTAAATATTTTTTAACGTGTCTGTTAATCGAGGTAGAAGAAAAGAAAAACTTGAGTGATTGAGAAGTAAAGAAAAACAATGTTTGGGCTACTACATGGTAAAAAATAAGTTATTGTTTGAAAAAACTTTATGTTTGTAAAAGAAATCGCTAAAGGCCAATTTTGCTTTTGATTAAAGAAATTTAATCTTCTTAATGAATTGTTTTTTTTCCGATTAAAGTGTGTACTAAATGTGAGATCAATATATTTCTCTTTGTTAAATTGGTTATTTTAAAATCATTTTCAAGGTACTATTTGCAATAATGTGTAAAAATTTGAATTCTATCGAAATTATTTTTATTTCACAATTTTTTGTTTTATGAATTTCAAGAAGGCTTTGATTTGTTTGAGTTTTAAAAATAAATTTACTGGCCCTAAAAACATGTTTAACATCAAAAAACCAAAGGTGAAAGTTTGTTTTAAATGTTGTATTTTTAGAAGAAATATTAAACAAAGAAACCGAAAAATAATTTAATTATTGGTATAAAACCATCCAATCAACTAAGGCAATAGGAAGCTACACTAAGTCCTTTCCCTAGTAAGATCTCCTATGGAAATCCCTTATGTCCGATATCGGATATGATACATTAAGATTTATGCTTTGATGTATGTCACAAGGACTTTAAAGATGAAAATAGGAAAAAATCTTGTGCAATTCTTTTGAACATTGCTACAAAAATGAATATACTTTCTTAAATAAAAATATTCTAATTTTTTTCTTTTGAATATTGAAATGAGAATATTCCTTTCGTAAAACACGTTATATCTTATGAATATATCGAACGTTCTATACTAGTGTTTTTTAACCTATGGGTTGCGACCCAAACTTGGACCACCACGATTAGGGTTTGATTAAAACTTTCAAAGACGGTTCGAAGAAGTTTTAACAAAGCCAACGATCGCTCTGAATTCATGTTTTTTTAACTATCCACAGTTAATATGTTTGTATATAATAGTGGAATCGCAATAGAAAATTGCGCACATTAAAAGCAGAAGATCAGAATTTGAAGACTTAAGATGTCTAGAGTTGGGAAGGAGTCTGCAAAGAAAAAAAATATCCAAAAGAGGAGTCCGCGAAAAAAAAAAAATTATATATTGGAAGTTTAAACTAATAATTTTCTTTTATTCAGTCGTTTTATAGATGGATAGAAATGAATGAATATATTACAACTGGCTGGAAGTCCATTTACGCAAGTATCGCATAATTGAGTGCATTGCGCTATAAAGTAAGTCCTGCATGCTATGCACTTATTCCTTACGACATAAATCGTTCAGGACGGAATCAAAATTTTATCTTATTCAAATGAAGGAAGAGTTGTTTGGTCACGCTTGGTGCTGATGCTGTCAAGCAATGCTGTGGTATCGAGAGACAGAATGGCCATGATTTATTGAACGTTAATAAGTGCAATCCTACCTGTATAGAAGCGTGAGCTCGCCACACACCTTCAGTCATGAAAAATGCTCCGAATGATGAAATTATTTCGATCTGATTAAATCAAAAGTTATTTTGACAAGTGCGATGCTAAGATTAAAGTACTTAAGATATTGATTACATAAAAAATATGTTCTATCAATCACTATGAAAAGTAATCTGCGATTCAGATAGATACGATTTATTAAGACATATTTCAAATAAAACGAGTCCTCTCGAACGACTTCATCATCACGACGTCGGTGAAAGTTTGAGAAGCGCCATTAAAACGCCTCTCTCGACCCGATAAAATGTGGGATCGTTGTTAACAACAAATTCGTTTTTTAATTAGTCACATCGACTAATTCATATGGTGATTTTTACAATGGAGTAATTAGAAGTCATAAAATGTATATTGCCAAAAATACGAAATAGTTTTTCTTAATTTATGTAGCATAAATTATTAAACCAGATTTCCAAACAAAAGGCAAGGAAAACTGAGATCAAGGTTTTGCATTAATTTCGGTATGTATATTAAAATAATAAAAATGGGATTTTCCGTGCATAATTGAAAATTTTGACAGTTCAAATGATTGATTATTGATACAAAAGAAACAATAGAGGTGATCAATTATTAGGAAAAAATGTATTTGTTATAAAATTGATAGGAAGCTGTTCGTTATAATATGTTCTGATAAAAAGCTTTAAATATTACGACAATACATAAATTATATTTATCATCTTTGTTGTTTAACATATATCTTTTAGCCGTGAGAAGATCTAAATATAATTATGTTCGTCGCCAAAATAAATTACATAATCTAGAACTAAGTAAAAAAACAACTATTTAAAAATATAATACAAAAATTCGTATTATTAGATATTGGCAGTCTGGTGGAAATAGAAAGCATTTAGGATGATACAAGACTATGTTTCAATCAATTTTAAATCTCTTAGTCTGAAATATTTATCACAAATATACGATTTATTTATTTAGTTTATCAGTCGAATTTTCCAACAGTTGAGAAATAAAAAACAAGAAGAATTATAACACTTTCGATTTTTATAAAACCAATGCACACTTTTGCATTTAATATACTATTTGCAATTAAATTTAGATGCTTTTTTAAAAAGATGCTATTTTTTTCTTCATACGTACGTAAATCAATATATTATAACTTACGGGATATAGATTTTTTTGCTTTAAAATTAATCAAATACGGACCGAAAATACGTGTTTATTCTATGTGGTTTTCACAAGGAAATGAATTCATAGAGGTCTTAAACAAAACAGGATGATCATCATCATCACTCATATCCGCTTATTTTATTGATACATGAGTGGTTTTATGTTCGAATTTAATTGTATGTCACTTAACCGTTATGCGAGGTTCTAATCGCGAAAATTGCTTCACAGTGAAATCATTCGATGTTTTTTATGTATTTTTATGACTGTTCGTGAATCATTGGTTTTTATAGCAAATAAGGCGTCATTACTTTTGGAAATTAAATATAATCAATTGTTGTGATATCAAGAAGACAATGAGGAGATGAGATCATAACAAGTTGTAAATTTGTGTTTAAATATCGTTGTGGTTCTAATTCAATGGTAGGCGGTACTGCGATACTTTCCCAACATTTTTATATTTAGATTCGATTTATTGCTTCTTGTTCTGTGTCAAAAGCGTTTATTTTTTGGCAATAGGGCATGGATTGAGCCTGTTGGAATTTTTAGCGTTTTTGACATTACAAAATCCTTCCAAAATGTCAGCTGCCAGGCTCGTGTGAAAGAATGGCATCACTCGTGCAACAATAATGACATCTCGGAACTCTCTCACATATGCCAATGGACAAAGGCGGAAACTGGATGATAGATTTGCACAAGTCGGCTGACCAGGTATGCCAATACGTGATGAGTGAATCGTGATGACCTCGATGATTGAACAGAGGCGTAGTTGAAAGTAACAAGAGATCATGAACCGAATTCGACAACCATAAAAGTTTACTGCGTTTATAAAAGCTAGATCTGATACAAGACACTGAGCGTCGACGCCAAGGTGTCAAATTCTGAATCAAAAACGAGGAAATCCGCCAATTACTAATAAATAGAGCACCAATGCAAAAAAAGCGATGATGATGTGTATTTTTTTGATCAAATTTGAAATAATTTATGCAATATGTCAATTGCGACAAGCTACTTCTTATGGACGTTTCTCACACTTACGATTTACGTTTTCGTTTCTCATACGTTTTGGTACATGCCATATGTTTCTTCGGCGGTTTCACAACAGCGACCCGCTTATAAAAAATCGATATCAATTTACTTGATGATCAATTAAATTATTCTGATTGAATTCATCTACCGTAATATTACATTTAAATGTGAACTGTTAAGAAAGGTCATTTTTTGTCGGTCGTATTTAAGATTGCCTTAATATGCATTGCGTATTAGATCGTTTCAAAGACGGAAATGTAATTTGATAAAACTTATTTTAAATTATCATCAATGCCTTCATATATAAGCTATGATATGTAGTATGTCACGATTCGAGAAAAGTATTTTAGTAAATTATATAATATTTTGGCTTTTAGCAATTCCTTTTAAAGGACCATTGCCAAGTATTTTAACATAGTTTTTCATATCGAATATATATTTTTAAAAGGTAGTCGACAGTCACACTTTCTTTAGATTTTAACCCAAGTTGATTGAGTTACTTTTCCGACGCTCAATCGCGAGATTACCAGCAGGTATATAGTTATTAAATAATACATTATTAAATTGGATTAACTTATATAAGAACCATGTGAGGCAATTTAGTTGTCGATCCATAACTAATTTATCTTGCGATAATGTACTTTTAAATACTTGAATGTTTTTATAAACTTGTCAAAGTGGTACATATGCAAAAAGTCTTTGGCAATTTTGAAATAGGCTAGCTAAAATTTTGTGTTTGGGTTACAAAATTGTATTTGCTATATGTTTTAAATTTAAAAAAAATATATGAAATAAACTTCAACAATATAATAAAGAAGAATAAATAAACTTTGATCCAAAATATTTTTGCATTGTAAATTATAAAACCACTACGAGCTCTCTTTTTGATGGTTTTCATCTATGCTAACATATTTTACATTGTAGTTCATCTACACAGTATGTGAACCAATAGAGTAAGTATTTTGAGGCTTTCAAAATTAAAATGTTGCTTCCCCAATAGTATAAATAAGACTCATTATTTTATTTCATATACGAGTTTGTGTGTTTTTGACAAGAAATTTGCTTGAAATTTAATTAATTTAAATATCAAAATGGATTCAGTAATGTGGTTGCGTGTTGTGATCAAATACAACCTTTTCAGATGATAATATTATAAATACATTCAGGAAAAAAATCTTTTTTTGGTACATTTCACTTTAGTATCTCTCCCATATGTGACACTTTGCGTGCAAATTCAATGCATATATTTGCATACAAGTTTTGAAGAAAGCACACCAACATTTTTGAGATAACGATATATTAATGTCTGGAGGTGGTATCTGCTACATTTTCTGAGATCTACATTTCTGGCGGTATATTTAGTTTTTTTGTATTTATGCTCTTACAAATTCCGAGAATAACAATTATATCACTTTATCTGACCTAGTTTGTTGTTGTACTTAATCGATGAGCATCTAAATGACCAAAAATGTCCAATCGGTAATATTGGATATATTTGATCGACGCTATGGTGAATAAAATGCCGTTGCATGTAAGTGCATTTCGGTGTCGCAGCGAGTTGCAGTATCAGACGCTTGCTGCCAAATGCGTTTCGAAGACCATTAACACCTCGTTTTGCGTGCGCTTGCCGATATAAAACGGAGTAACTTCGTCAATGCTATCATAGTAATATAATTTAAAATGCCACTTTAAGCGAGACAACTAAAGGCTATTCCTAAAAGGATGACTGACCGCTAAACAACGCAGAGACTCAAAAAACAGTTGTAACTAAAATATTGGCTAAAGATTAATTCATGCGCAAAATATTTCTTTGTAATTATATTTTTAATTTTCACATGTTTTCAGATTCATCCAAATATGCGTTTACAAATCCTGTTATAAATAAGCATCCACAACAATGTTTATTAAACAGAAGAGGATCTCGATGTTCCGGTATAAATAATTTGCATGTACATTTTGATACACAAAGGGTTTTTTTATTGCGCTACAAATTCTAAAATATTGTATGGCATCTGATTATTGTAATAAAAAATCGTGAATGTCGAAAAATAGATTGTCAGGAAGCTGTCGTTCATCTCAAGAGCAGATGGCAACTTCAAGGATACACCGAGTCTTTGTGTCATTAATATGTATTTAAAATTATATATATGCAAAATAATTTACCTTGATTCAGCTATCGGACATTATAATCTTTTTGATCAGGTTGCTTCTTTTTAATTATTTCATGAAATATTCATCAGTCACCGATGCGTCCCCTAGAGTCACGTTAAGTGGCACAATGATGCCGACATACACCACACCAATTATGTAATCTAAAATTTCGATAGAATGTATGCACAAGAATTGTCATTGACGACGAGGTGCTTTAATTTCGTTATTTTGGGTTTTATTACAAGTAAAAATAGGAAACAGGTGAAAAACAAGTTCAATAACAAAAATAACCAAAAATATTACAGTCTTTGTTGAATCTCTTTCTCGTTCTAGATGGTCAAAAATGGATGAATTATTATTTAAAAAGTATATCAAAAGTCATCACCACAAACAGTCTACTGCAGAATTAGGGCCTTTTCAATATCTATTCACAAGAAGGGGTTATATCCAATTCATCTGTATCATACATTCACCTTCTTCTTCGCTCGATATTGAAAGTAGCACAATCTTCGAGTTTCATTTAGAACGCTCACCCAGCGGGCCACTTGGATGAACGTATCAAAGGGCACTTTCATGACCGTTTCGATAGGGAATGTAGAAAGTTTGTAAAGACAAAGTAGTTTTCATATATGATATAATAATAGCGAAAAAACCTGTTCACATAAGTATGTTATGCAGAACAGAATCAACTGTTGAAGTGCTTTATTAAAGGGTACATTTGCAAGTCGACTATCGGTAAACTCGAAGTCATTTAAATATCCTGGTTGAAAAGATCTGTAATAAAGTATTTCGGTATGATACTAAATATAATTCAAGTTAAATAAACAGTTTTAAAATCAGACCTAGACATTCTATTCGAAATATTGAGTTAAAACATTAATTTTCTGTTCAACATAAAGTTTTTCTATGATAATGCGTGAATTGGTTGCTATTGAAATAAACACACAATGTAGGAAGATAATCTATCATGTAGTTCTTAAAATTATTAAAAGAGACTGGACTCAGTTGTGAGTCTTTCATGGCGAGTTCCATATCCTCAAGAATAGTTGAGACTGCTTTGAAAAGAGACTGAAGAAATACGTCTTTTCTTGTCTGAAGCTCTCAGCTGAATTAAAAAACGCACCCGATCTATCTAGATACAGGTAAGCTTCATATTGATTTTATTCATCTATAATCTATTTGCTTTGCTACACGAATTGTCCACTATCTTTTCAAATATTCTGTTCTCAAATTGTCATACATATAATTTGGACATTTCTCGCATAATACGATATTTCTTCATCAGCTTATATTACTTGTTATAAAAATATATGGCAATAATTCGGTGGTGTATGAATCGTTTTATCCACGACAATATGCATAATTCAGTGCTCCAACACGAGTAGTGGACGAGTGACAATGGTAGCTGATTTAACAATAGTAAGTTATTCTTATGACCAACGTCTTCGTTACGGTCAAGATTTTGCAGGAAATATGTCTGCTTCCTTCAAAGAAAAATTAATCACTTTTAACGAATCCTTTATTCATATATCGAATTAATTACAAAGAAGCACGCCGAGGTGCGACAAAAAAGTTCCAGTTCGTTCGAAACCGGTATTCCATTGGCGAATTTGATACATATTTGGCCCCCTAAATTAATTTCCCAGCATCTCTGAAATTCGCCCAATGATGAATTATAAGATTAGTCTTAATTAGTCATTATACTAGTGTATCTAAAGAAAGCGCCTTATATTTAAGTTCGGTCTATTAAGATTGCCGCCGATGTGATTCACTTTTGTTACTTGACTATGTTATTAGTATTTTGTGTGATAGTCCATGTAAGAACATAAAATTAGCATATAATGGACAAATGGAGGCTCATTATCGAGCGGCTCTTATGTTCGACGGCTTTATTTTATCTTCGAGATGATATAACACATTTCAGCAGATAAGACATCTAAATGTGATCAAATTACTGTTACAATCCGTGTTTTTGTGTGAAATAGATTAATTTATCATAATGGCACAATCGCGGGAACCTGCCTCAAATTATTTAGATATTCTACTTGTTTTGGCCACAATTTGTTATTGTACTAAATTGGAATATATCTGAATTATGCTAATTGTGGGATTGTATATGCAGGTAACTGAAATAATTGGCATTGATAAGTTGATGAAGTATTCATCGCTGGATCTCCATTGTTGTAAATATGAATATTTAAGTGCTATTATATTCGCGTGTCTCAAATTTTTCGATTCTTGATCAATTAATTGTTCAATGGTTTTTATAAGTAGAAAGGAAGATATCATCATAAGGAACATTGTCATATTAATCATGGAATATTATCACAGTTTCAAACAATTTAAAAATGAATCATGTATGTAAATAGTTGATCGGAAAAGTAAATATTGTTAGGCTTAATTAATTAATGCAACATATTTTTATTCACATTCGGAATTTATGCTAATTTTTTACAGTAAGGGCTTAAAAATTAGTTTCCTTACTCCTTTAAAAAAACTTCTGAAATTAATATAAATTATTTTTAAATTGATTTTTCCTTGAAATATGTGCTTTTACAAGTAACAAAGTTGCTATTAGATAGTATTTGATGCAATATATGAATATCATACATAACTTTAATTTATATGAGTTCTAGTTCCATCATTCATGACAAAAATAAGATTTTTAGTTATACTGTTATTTGCATCAATCATAGCCAATAATTTCATATTGCATTGGCAGTTTTATTTTTTTGATTAAACTATACATCTGAATATATGCATTTATATATATACCAGTTTTTGATTAAAATGTGTTCAAAAAATAGATAAGAAAAGAAGGCGGCCATAGAGACTTATTTTCTATGATAAATACATATGTAAGAGTACTATCGGGTTGATGATGATAACGTTGAAGCTGAAAAACACTATGATATAACTCATCAAAATGTTCATTGAGTGAATATATTTTCAACTCCATACCAACTGACAATAAATGATGATGGTATTTATTCTTGCACAAACAGTCCCGAGGCATCGTTTTAGAAGCAATCCATAATCTACATGCACATAAAATCGCTCATTTGTGTAATAACCATGTATAATTTGGCACTAAAATGAGCAATGACCTTAATGTCGAGCCTTGGTCGACGTATATATTGTTCTAATCCAGCGGACTAAGATGCCACTATTGTTTGATCATAAGGCAATACCAAAACCAATTATTAAAAATCATAAAATGATGCTATTATCGTTATATAAGGGAGGTTAAGGACATCCGCAACAAAGACATCCAGTTACCGTCGTGGGAAATCGTCGATCACATTGTTTTTTTTTTCATATCTACTTTACATAATTGTCTCGTGGGTATTGTAATCTGATGTGGGATAATCAGATATTGTTTCAATTTAAAAACGTGTTATTGAAAAGTTATACAAATGGAAAACGCATTAGATTGGAGATTCATATGGCATAGACACCCAAGCTAGTGATTGAATTCATCATCTCGGGATTAATCGTTTACATCCATATGGAATCTTCATTAGATCGGCCAAAAACGCTTTAATTTATGTCCAGCAGCGGCAGCATCCATAAAACCGTGTCCCGAGCCGCCAATATTTACGCATCTTTTTTTATTATATTGTCCGACACATTTTTTCATGTTTTATAGCTGTAGAGTAAAGAGAATCAATTCCGAGTGTTGAAAGGATACATCTTGAATAAGCTAGAAAAAAGAAAATAAAAATCAAACACTAAAATAAATCTAAAACAACCTGATCTATTCGTGGAAGAATTTTCAATATGCAGTTATTAAATTACGCCTATTTGATTTTTGCTTTAATAATTTCATGGGCTAACCAATTATGTTCAATCGACATGCAAAATGTCATGGCAATAGAAGAAATCACTTTGACCCTCGGTGGACCAGAATAATCATCAATTGGAATGAAAAGTAAATACCGGTTTGTCGCGATGTAACGATAGACTAACAGCTTATTAAGCAAGTTTTTCAAGAGTTCATTACAAAGATAACCTTTATAGTGTCACGTTTATTTTCATTATTTTGCTGTAAATAATCATACATTAAACGTTGTGAAGTAACCGCCTCATCACAAGGTAATTAATTATACTATTTTATCGAAATATTTATTCTTTAATGAACGTTTTTGTATTTAAAATACCGCCAAATTTTAATACAAATCAGATACTCCATGATTATATATTACAACAACAACAGATCGAAGATATTTTGTTACATGATGAACTTAAAATATTCTTAACATCTATATAACAACATAATATTTTGATATTGAAAAATATATATATCACATATACAGGTTGTTTTGCACATGAACCGACAATTTTTTTGTAGTTAAAGGGGTCTATTTATACGTTTCACGCATAGGCTGTATGTCCTAAGTGTCTGGATTGTCGAAATATTTTTTTTTTAACATTTATAATAGATTTATAGGATAAAGATAGATAATAGATTGAAAATATTAATGCCTTTACGATTATCAAAATTTTTAATATTTGTTCAATAGGTTTGTTAAAGATTAACTGATTTTGTGTTAAAATTCATGTTATTTATTCGAATATTATGAATATGAGACTCTTCTGTTTACCCAAATAACAGCATAAAATAATTTTTGAGATCATCTGTTTAAATTTTATTTTGACAATGTCTTTATAAATTAGCATGAAAACAGTTTTTATTATTATTTGAAAAGTTTTGTTGTTAAATTCTCATGGAAAATAGCATGAATTGATTTGTGGATCACATTATATATTTTGATCGTCGTGTGTTTTATTAATAAATTTTATGCTTCGAATTAATGTCGTGTGTTATTTAAGCTCAGCATATCTAACATTTTTCAATTAGAGTTGACGTATTTTACGAGGAAAAAATAATTTGGTGGCTTTTGATGCCTCTTTTATGATCATCGATGTCCTCATGTTGATACTGGGTCGTTTTTTCAACAAATTAAAAGTTTATGGGTGAGTCTGCAAAGTGATCTAGAAAAATTCTAGCCGTCCAGGAATAGAACGGTGCACTTGGAAGACCATGTATGTACACAGTCATACGTTCGACAGTGACTAGAATATTTTTAGCCTCCCGTTTCATGGATCATGATGTTTGTACAGGCGATCAAGTTTATATGATGATGACACACGTGCCACCATAAACACTCCGATCATTCTGTCAATATGTACCACTGGCGGCTGCTCAACTATTTCTGGAGCGATTGGACGTGGAACGGCATCCGCTCGACTTTGGCATCCCCATCTATCCACTTATGATATATGCGTCATTGTATCAAGAAATTCTCCAAAACGTATGACTATTTCTTTTTGCGTATTCCGATACGTGACTTAACGCCCAGCATAAAACTGGAGTGGATGGGAGCATTTCGCCGGGATGACTTGAGCGACCAGATGATGAGAGTTGATGGAAATGCTGGTAAAAATAGATTTAATGTAAGTTGTCTTAAATGGCATTCCATACTTTTAAGTGGCACTCTTTATGAAGCTATTAATAATACAAGAGCCCGTAGATATGTTAAATATAATGAATGTTTCGTTTCTGATCACGTTTAATTTTTTCAAAAGTTTTTGACATTTCATACTGGATAATCAAGTTCAACATATTGAAGAAACTTAGTTCTGTTAATTAATTTTTATGGTAAAATATTGTAATTGATTTCCAAATATTACACAAAAAAACAACATAACATTAAAACGTTTTTGAGTCATACTACATTCTCATAATAATTTAATTTGACGAATGGCAATACTATGATAAATATGTCATCCGTAGGGGGATTCTGAGATCAAATGAGGTGCATTAAAATATGTCAACATCATAAAGAGGGCGGAGTAATCAATACCCTTTCTTATGAGATTGTCAAGCGTTATTCATTTAATCAACCAACCGCTCGATTAAACCTAGTTTGATTGGAGCGAGTGCGATACATATTGCATCATCAG
Source organism: Stenopsyche tienmushanensis (assembly GCA_008973525.1). NCBI lineage: Eukaryota > Metazoa > Arthropoda > Insecta > Trichoptera > Stenopsychidae > Stenopsyche > Stenopsyche tienmushanensis. The sequence continues at coordinate 654,075 of WACJ01000172.1, read as the reverse complement.
GAGTGACGCAATTCTCACGATTTTTTAATTTAATTACAGTGTACCCTCGATTATCCAGGTTCGGAATATCCGATTTGCGGATAATCCGTGCCTGAAAAGTATTAATTAATTTTTGAAAATATTTTTCATTCTTATATCATTATACACAACAAAACGAACGTAATACTAAAAAAAGTGTGATACTCGGATAATGAGGCAAATCCCGAACTCATGAGGTGTTATATACATAGGTCAAGATTAAATAAACAAAACTCTTTAAAACAATTAGGATGATTTAGCTACCAAATCCAATGTCTGTTCTCATGTCTTAATTAAATAAAATGAAACTTTTGGTGATTGGGAAAGCAAAGAAACCTCGATCTTTTAAGGGAATTAAAATGATTTTTTTCCCTTTCGATTACTATAGCCAGAAAAGGACATGGATGAACAGGGAGATTTTTGAAGATTGATTAAAAAAAATGAGCTCCTGAGGTGCAAGGTTTTTTTTTTAATAAAAGGGATTGCCTTAGAAAACAGTATTATTATTAAATAATGCTTCTTCTCATTCAAATAAAAGCATATTGAAAACAAGCGATGGACTCACGATTGCAAATTTTTTGCTTCTTAATGTGACATCTTTGATCTATTCCATGGACCAAGGGGTTATAAAATCAATATAGCGTTGAATAATATGGAGCAGAGCGCTCTTAATGCAGAATTCCCGGGTTGCGCCCCATTGTCATCTAATTTTATGTTTGCGACAGTTAAAAACATATTATTTTTACATTTTTTTAAAATTGGTTTGAGCTTTCGAAATTTTATAAATGTGTTTTTATTCGAATTTATACCACTAAAATGGTCGAATAGCAATTCGCAAGGCGATCATTAAGCATGACCGACAATGGTACTATAAATTTTATTTCACCTAGCCAATATCCTGTTCGGAACAAATGCTGGATCGATGCTAATTTACGTTTGAAGACAGCCGCCTCCAAAAGCTTAACCATACGGAAGTTGGTCCAAAGCTCTCATATTAATCTCGAATTCCGAAAATAATCACTAGATTTTAATCGAGGATCATCGATTAAGTGACAGAATGTTAGTTTGTGTGTATTTTTTACGTTAAATAAATTGGAGTGATGATGAAGTATAGATCCCTTTTGCAACTATCGAACACAAATCATTTTCCGTCAGTCTGTCACTACAAACGGTCCCGGTGTCCTTTGCGTATTATCTCTCCTTGTCGTATGCGAATACATTCAAATGTTTTGTCCTTGTCTGAGATTTAACAAGAGAGTTAGACTGACTGACAGATATTTTGGATTATTTATTATTGTTATTTGTCACTTGTCCCTACGATTTCATAAGGGGCTTTATTAGCGTGCTTGAATTTCAAAATAGCATATTTTATGGATGTTTCCCATTGTTAATCTTCCTATTCTTGTCTGTGTTTGTATATATGTGTAAAGACAAAACATATTTTCAAAGTATGAAAAGCGATTTGTTTTAATATTTTTTTAACATAGCCATAGCTATTAATAAACAAATATAAAAAGATCAAATCTTAGATTTTTTGCTATGAATAAGATTTTTATAAGTTGCTTACATAAGAATATCTTGTATATTTAATATGTAAATATTGAATAATTTTAAAGTAAAGAGAGTATTCAATACTGACGGAAGAGTGTTAATATAGCTTTAACATAAAATTCATGTAATATTTGTACAGTACAAAATGTTCTATAAAAAACGAATGAATATGCTCAATATGAAGATTAATAAGTATTACTAAATCCATATATATATAAATAAATGTGTGTCCGGTGTCGGGTAGTATGTTTGTTCCAGATACATTCCTATACCGTACATCCGATTGCGATGAAACTTTGGTGAGTTATTGAATGTGTATACCAGTCTTCGATGAACTATGCTGGAAGGCGATAACACACAAACGTCATCATACTTGGATCAATTCGTTTGGCGACAATAACAACACATCGAAAACGTATTCGAGTCACTTTTAAATCCAATGTTTGACTTCCATCAAGTTTGGAGCTATCTTTAAATAAGAAAATAAACACCAGAATTCAATACCATAATCTGGTAATCTGGTGCTATCATGCTATGAAAAATATATTAGGGAAGAAATGACTATCAACGAAAACGAAGATTAAAATGTACAAAATATTAACACTTACAGTCCGGGTGTACCGCACGAAGCTTGTGGTGCCTTCCAAACAGCTTACTGCATCGATATATTTAAATATAACAGTGATTTTCAATATGTGCGTGTATCAGCCTGATAAAATGCAAAGAGTGACTTTTTGATTTGAATTATATGGACAGGTATTGATAAATAACACGTAAACACACGAACAAAACATAAGGACCAAATTCAGTTAGTTCATCGTTCTATATAAATATTATATTTGAATTGTGTATTTTAACACTGAAAATAAGCGTGCCTATAATTCTTCTCCGAAACATAAATCCACCACGACATGTAATAACGGTACCAGGCTCTTAGTGAAAAAAAAAGATGAATAATATCATTGAAGCTACGATTTGAAATGAAAAATTCAAGGAAAAGATGTTGTGTCCCAATAATTCCGACTGATATGCTATTCGAATTGAAACGTGTGCAGTTTCTGGTGCGAGTATCGACAAAGCACATGGACACACAGGGTATGCGTGTATACTTCTCACATGGATAGCGTAATGTAGGCTGCTTGCGCCTTTCTTAATTATTACTAGATGGTATGCATCACACGGAAAAATATTGTGTATCCAAAAGCACTTCATTAGCAGGATTTTGACAAAATTGCAAGAGAAGTGATAGAAATTGAAAAACGAAGAAATTCCGTAATCAACAGACAAGACGAAGGCACTAGCATACCTAGAACTAGTAATTTTATCAAGAATCAAAGCACCAATAACCAAGTAAAAGATCTGAAAGTGCAAACAATCACCAATGACGCGATGGTAATGCATGGCCCAACATCGCACATTGACAGCACTGGACGGAGGGATGCTCACAAGGAGCATCATTAAGATGCCGGCAGTTATTCTAGATTCTAGAAGATTTTTACAATAAGAATAATTTAAGTAGGATAAGTTCAATTATATTTTACAGAAAAATGTAAATTTGGAATATTATCATTCATATTGGTAACATCTTTCCATTGCGGACTACTATTGGAAATTGGATAAGATGCATTTTATTGAAAATATGATTCATCACTGCTGCTGTAAGCCTTGAAAGTTCGCGTTGCATTTACTGCATTTACTTCATCGAGTTTATTGTGAGGGTGGGATTTGATGGTTCATAAACAGAATTATAGTATTTTTTTTTGTTTTTATTGGTTGCTTGTACTACACAAGAAACGCCGTCTTTACTTCCATGAACTAGTCCTGATATTTTCAATTTAATGTCGGGTTCGTGTATCATAACTACATTCAAACTCTAATATGGTCAATAGCATCCTCTTCCTTGTACATTCTATAAAACAGACTAAATATTGTAAAGGATTACACAGACATCCCTATCTGCATACGAAGTGTATAAAAAATTTGATTTAATTGTTTGAACGCAAAGCTGCTTCGTATCTTTACAAGAAATTTTCGCAAAATATGCGACGTGGCGATACAATTCGAATTAAAATCGATGTCCTAATAGGTGAAACATGAGACCGGAAAGAGTTAATTTGGTAAAATAATATATTTTAGAATACTATGAGAGCAAAGTATTAAGCAGTCTTATGGGCATTAGATTGAAATATAAAAAATAAATGACTTCAAAACAGATAAATTTGATTTAGTACATTCGTTTTAATAATAAATAGTCTATATCAATAATGAGCAATTTCTGGTTCTTTGCCTCTTTTAATCCAATCCTGAGACACCTTAAAGCTCATTTGCGTAGAACTTGTGTACACGGTAACGTCATATATTTGATTTTTTTGGCCTAGTTTCTTACCCGAATAAAAAATGATAATTTATTTTAAAAAGTGGGAATGGTTGTTTGCTTTTAGTTTAAATGGTATTTTCATGAGATGCAGGAGCAGTAATAAAGACCCTGTCCCAGTTTCAATCACGTAGCCGAGATTGCGGTGTCGTCATGACATGTCGGGACCATTTGTCATGTCACGTGATCAGATTGGCCTCCTCTGAACCTCTCCATTCCCTCCATGGTCCCTCCGAAGAGACCTCAGTGTACACAGATTTAATACGTGCCTCATTACTATTGCTGACTGTATGCATACCCCATATGTTCTTGACCTTATGCCAAACTCATACCCGCTCAAATGTTTACATTCGATGCTATATAAACAAAAATTACACCGAAACTACTACGATCATTTACGAAGGGGATATTTTATTGCAATAAATTAATCAGTTAATGTGGATATAGACAGGCAATTAAACATTTGTTATGGGTCATCATGTGGAAGACTTGTGAAAATTATGAGGTCAATTTGAATAAAACACGTCTGAGGAGCTTTATAGGGTTAAATGTGAAATTTTGAGCTTACATAATTCAAGCTGTATATGCGGAGAGTATTTACAGGAAGGCAAGGAAAACAATTATATGCAAATAAATGGCGGCTAGGAAATATGGGTGTCCGGACAGGTAACTTCCTTCATATGAAATATCGGTTTTAAATTACACCTTTTTGCAAAATACTGCAAAGTACTCTATTATAAGCCTTGTTAATAGCGGTATTACTTTGAGATATGGAAAAGGGAAATATTCAAGTCGCTAATAAAATATGATCCTAATCTAGTGCCATGACGTTACGTAGTAAATTTTTTTACTGGTTGCAGAAGATCAATGAAGAGCATTTATGTCTTAATTTTTGTGAGTTATATGCGATACAAGAACTTGATGATAAATATTTACCCGAAAATTATTTTATATATACTTCAGCCGGTATATCTGACGAAAGTCTCGAGCTTTGACTGTTTTCGTGGATGGTTTTTAACAAAGAACTTAATTTGTAATACGGATAGTTTCAAAGCGAGAATTTCAAACAAAATCTGTTTACAATCGGATACCGTAAGCAACATTTGATTCTCAATATACCCTGTGAAGAACAAAAAGCAGTATATTTGTATTTTTAAAAAAGGTGTTCGCCGACAATCATCGATCTTCGATGTCCACTTGATCTGGCATCAATAACGACCTCCGATTTATTGCAAAATATTACTCTGATTTCATAGACGGTGACCTCATTATCTATTGATTGCCATATGTGATTCAATATCAATGAAGCATCTGATTGCGTGTAGTTTGATCCATGCACAATGAGAGCGTTTAGAAGCAAATGCACGAAATATGATAGAATGGTCCAAAAAGCCTTGAAGTGATGAATCAATAATTCATAAACAATCAACTCTAATCTGCCAGTCCTATCATTGTGGCATAGTCGTGAGTATTTATTTACAACAATGTGAGATGGAATGATGACTATTGCAGAAATTGGGTCACAAATCTGAGCCGTCAGATCGATGGAGTGTAAATGAAAAATTGGACAGGCGTCAAAATGGGTTATTGAGATAAAATGAGCTTTCAAACACTACCATTTAAAGGTCTCAATGATGAAAAAATATTATATTCAAATCAATTTTTAAAAATTATAATTATACTTCACTATAAAATTTTCCAGTATCAATTCCTATTTTCCTCCTGTTTGATCATGCTATTTCATAATTGTCCAAAATATATGTCCATTAAGATATATCAATGCCAAATTATGTTTTTTCATAAATAGTATCTATGTATCAGTTTCAAATATTCAAATAATTTAATAAACATCAAAATTTTATGGCGACGCGTAACAAATTGAAAACTCTATAATTATCAGTAGTTAAAATAATTTATATCGCATTGAAAAAGTATTTTATTACGCTTGTTGAGTATATTTTTACCATACATGTATATGAAATGCATATAGTCTACGATTTAAAAAACCATTGATTGATAAGACAATATTATAGCATCAATAATATACATAATATCATAAATACATTTTTGTATGCACTGCAAAATCTTGATATCTATTCATAGAAAAGGGTCACTAAGATATATATTGTGCAATATATTTACCATCATCTACATTTAAAATTAATCAGGAAATACAGGAAATCATCTCGTACTAAAAGCTCATTCTCGGATATCTTGATAGCGTCTTTGGGTGATTATGAAGATTGAACAGATATATCAGAAGATAATAATTAACCATTCATGTTGATTTTTATAGGAAAGCGCTCTCTGAAGTATATATGGTCTAGTTCTTCTTTTATTCACTATGATGCGGGGAAAATTTATAGGACGCTTAAAAAAGCATTTTAAAATAAATTCTACATTCATAATGCTCCCAATGTCATATATTATAATATCTCTGTAGTTTGAATATGAAATCTCATATTCCAGTTCAACGATTTTTAAACGGCATAGAATGTCGCTAAAGAATAAGCTGTTATTGTTGCGAAATCCATTAAATTTCAGGTGGCAAAAAGCTACAGTCTTTATTTAATTGATATTTTTCATTCATTAGCATCGATTTTCAATCTTTCGAACTCAGATTTATTTTTAAGCACATATAACAATTCATGCGTTTCTATGGATCGATCATTACCATGCAAATAACCATGCATTTTAACACATATGTGAATATAAGAAATATTTTCTCTTTAAGGCTACTAGATGTAAGGGACGTTTTCTAGGAAAATGATTTTCCATGTGGTGGTCATCCATTTATCTTTTAAATGAGATAAATTTATGATAGGATTAATTGAATAGATTTAGCAGAATATAGTACCAAAATTATATTTTAAAATGTTGCCGAAAATATAGTCACTTAGGCGTATCTGTGTGATTTTATTAATCGTCTTAGTATTTATTTTTTCAGATCTAGAAAATCAAGATAAACTTGGATCGAGACAATTGATCAGAAATATTAATATTTTTAATCTCCCAAATTTGTACGTACAGTGAGAATTTTGTAACATTAGCTACATTCCATTTTAATTTAATATATTTTAACATCGAATTTGATTGACAATCTATATAATTTGCCTTATGCTTTAGCAAGCACATAAAATTGATATCAGCATCTATACTTATTTGAGAACATTATAAGACTTTCATCTTACAGAAGTTAACATTGTCGGTATTATCAACCACCTCAGCAGAAAACGAACATTGTGCAAATCCGAAAATGATTTCGTAAGCCCACACGATGACCACGGGTGACCGAAACAAGCAAGTCATTACGCGTTAGTTGAATTGCGATGATTCTTTAGGATGATCTATCAGTCACGGATTTTGCTGCACACCTCTTTCGAAGAAGGGTCACGGTGTGTCAGAGAAGATCAAGCCATCTCTTGAATTGACACAGATATGGACACATCGGCATTTTCTGTCACAGGTCAACCCATTGTGACATTGTGGACGTGACGACACCCGCTGCGATCCTCCAGGTCCACACATAACATTTATATTTAACTACATGCCTTGACTTTTCCATCATCACGCTTCGTTAAAGTCATTGAAGTGAGCCATTCGTTCAACTAAATTATATACACACCGCTCTCAATGACTAAGACTCAATTTCTTCATCGTGGTAATTATGCATGTGTTGTATTCTGCGCTTCGATATTAGAGATGACAGCCTTTTCTTATGCGGATCTATTGGAGGTTGAAACCTTATGGTTGACATCAATAACTTATATACATTGACAACAATAGTAATGACAACAAAGAAAATATTTTAATTTGATATAATAAATCCAATGCTTATAATATCCAAATATATATCAAGTTTCAATTAAGCATATTGATTAGTATATTTCGTGATGTTTCAACATTAAAAGTTGGTGATCATTAAAAATATTAAGCCTTGAAACTGATTTAAGAAAATTTATCCTTTTAGCAAAATGAATAATGGCTTGAATTTCGTAACAATACGAATTTAGTTTATTTTTGTTCTAACAGGTTATTCTCATGTCAAAGAAGCTCTGCAAATGTCCTGATTTTTATTAAAAATGAAATAGATCTCCCACAGTGTTTGCTAATTTGTAGATGTTTCTTGATGAACACTCTTTAAATTGATCATGCGGCAAAACAATCAGCTGAAAATATTATTGTAAGCCACAAGCTTGTTCGATCAACATTTATTATTGGGAGTGACTTCTGAATTAATGATTCCATTCCTTAGAATTGTAAGACCCTGAATGTCCTTGACTATAATGACACGGATTTATCAAATAACAATAAGGTCGAAAACGAGGCACAGTCGTGAATGCGACTTTATTACATTGTCAAAGGCGAATTTTGGCGTGGGCTTGATATTTGGCTCACGTCTCGCGAACAAGGAAACACCGTGTCACAAAAAAATGACAGGTCATTTATTCGACATGAAAGTATGATTTAGCGTCGGCATCATTTCAATATTACTCAATGTGCATCGGAGTAATGATTAATTTGTTTCAATGACCACCGCAAGTACGGCCCTGTCTGATAAATTGTGGTCGCTGTCCTCTTAATGAGGGTCCCAAATGGTACTCGCACGTAATTGCATTTTTCACTATTGAGCCCCATTCAAATTGCCTTCTTCGAGAATTAATTACGATCTTTTATGCCATTACTGATTGTAATTAAAGTTGGTGATAAAAAAGTGTTTTTCAAGGATGACCAAATGGCGAGTTGTTAAAAAATCGCATGAGATTCTGGAGAATGCCTGACATCGGCATGCGTGTTTCATCAAATAAACTTATTTCAATTGACATGTATGAAGGATAATTGATCAATTCTAACGATTTATATTGGGGACCTATAGGAAAATATGATCAAAATTAAATGATAATATTGGTATAATTATCAAATCTAATCAATAACGCTTGAATGCTGGTTGGTGTAGTTATAGTGAATGATTAGTAATCAAATCTAAAAACGTTAATATGACATTTGTCCTGTCTTTCGTGTCTGTCATTTGTAATGTATATTGGTAACTCACCGAAATTTATTATTTAACTCAAATAGATTTACTACATTCACTTAATTTTTGATTATAGTTGAAATTCAATCTATTGATCCAGAAAATATGAGTTTTTCTTTTAAGTACGAATATAACTATCAAGTTGAAAATTATATTTCTGGATAATTATGAAATATTTTCCATCAGGTTAGATTTTTCACACGAACAGGAGCTGTGTGCTAAAATGCTTTCATTTTAGTGAAAAAGCTACGGAAATGGATAATTCTATTTATTTAATTGATCATTTCAAATTCAATAAAGAGACTATAAATCAAAAGACAAAAAATATTTGGTATATCAACTTTTTATTCATACACCTTTAAATAACTTTTACATATCGTCATGTAAATAATATAAATACATTAAAATCAAATTATTATGAATATACATTTTAATATTATATTAATAAAATAGTTAAATAACCAAGATTTATTTCCAAACTAATTTATCATATTATAACATTGGAAATTCTTTTGTATGAAATAATTTATTATCGCACATATATGTTAACACATGTCAAAAATATTGAATATATTACATTAAGATATCTGGAAGGTATTCAAAGCACCTCCTCCTTATTTAATAATGTAAACAGGGTTTCTATTATTTTTATATTCATTTTACTATCAATTCTAAATATAAAGTGGATTAAAAAGATCGGGCTCTATTGATATTGTTGATAGTGCATTCTTTAGTCTAATTTGACCCATTTTGCCTAATTTATCCTTATCAGTAATTTAATTAATATTTTTATTTTCTCCAATGTAAATCTTCATCCAAAGACATCAAAGTCTTCAGCAACGAAGGAAATTATTGTAGAATCAAAAGCTATTCTATTTGATTTATCAGCATTGACGTATTAATGTACAACTGTTAAGTTGCAATACTTTATGATAAAATACATTTATGAGCATTTCGAAAATGTTATTTGTAGCTTAAATTTTCTAATGTTATAAAAGAAAATTACTTTTCCTTCAGATGATGAAGATGATTCTGCGATTGCCACTCAAAATGTATTCATAGCATTAAAGCTGTACGTTGAAATATGAATTCTTGATACGTGTACACCGGAGAATGCAAATGTATAGTGCAATTGTTGAAAAGACAGAGGGTGATGATATCGGTAGATATGAAAAATAAATTGTTCACAATTGTACTTGTAGATTTAATGGTATATTCACGGATCCAATTTGCTCGTACATTGTGATGAGATATTTGATCCCATGATTGCGGAGTGTCCCACCATTATCTCCGGACAGTGCGTGGTTGTCGGGGCCCAGTGTATTATTTTAGGGTCGGTCCTTGTCCTGGCCTCACTACCGGCGCTGGACGTGACACAAAAGCCTTCAATAAAACCAGAACCGGCCTGATTGGACACGCATACAATACCCTCGGTGAAGATGTACGTTCCACACCTATGCTGCAACGGTCAACGTCAGCAATGCTTCAATTTCAGATCCCGGCTCTGTCTAAGGTTCTTAGATATCTGACAGATAATTTTATCAGACAATCATTATCTTGAACATGAAAAAATACACTACAAAGGTTTTTAAACTCACTTTCATTCGTTTCTATTCTGGTTTAATGTAATTAATTGTAACCTATGTATTTTATGTTTAGAAATTATACAGCTTCTTGATCATCATTATAATATAATTTCTGTTCATCTGTGATCCAATTTTCTGATCATATGGTTTACTTATATGTTTAACTATCAAAACTATGTCAATAAAATCTCAATTATAAATTTTAGGATTTACACAATAACATACTCAACCATCCCCAAATAAGAGAATCACCTATTTTGGTTATATATTTATTTATTATTATTAATCTTATATTTTTTCTATATTAGCACTTATATGCTAATATAGAAAAAAATATAGTGAAAGGGGAAACAATTGGCTGATGCTGATGAAAAGAATTTTAGTGTATTTTCACCGAATCTTTAATTCAATATTGTAGTATTTTTATATAATATAATATTTATGATTTTAAATGCATTAAAAAATCTGAATAAGAATTCAAAATGAAAGTAAGAAAATATCATCAAAGTGTAAAAAATTCACTCAGTACCAAATTCACTCAGATTTCTTAATTCTGAAAAGATAGACATTAACATAATTAATATATTCTAATACATAAATACGTTATTTACAATAATGGTTTTTATATATTTTTAAATTGTTTTCATTTTAGTATTCATAACGTATGAGACTTTTCTAGGTCTCAATGTTTTTCACATATGATTTATTATTGAGATTAGGATTATATTAAATTTATAGGAATATTTAAGGAGGAAGCTATCTATGAATAAGTCGGAAAATTATCATATTTTTTAAATTATATTTAAAATTCACTAATAATATAAGCAACCCTCTAAGATTTTATTAATTAATTCAATATTTACATTTTTAGAACCAGAAATCAATATAAACCAAGATATGGATAATCTTCTAAATTGGTTAGTATAGTGAACATTTTTTCCACTGTCAAAATTTGCACCTGAACCTTTATAATAAGAATCCAGAACTTAACTTCTTTGACTACATTTCCTTCCCTTTTAAATTGCCAATTATTTTTAATGTTTTCTTCTATTACAATCTACTTTTATTGTAAAGGAATGATACAATGTTTTATGAAGATTGACTTATTTCAGTATTTTAATTTCGGCTATAATACAACAGTGCAAAGAAATATAATTATACATAAAGGAAAAGTTCTTTCAAATTTAATATTTTTAATAAAATCAGTAAAAGTATTGTATAAGCAATAAAATATTCCTGAAAAATATTTAAATTCTAAGCAAAAAAGTATACAATATAGAAAAAAAAGATTTGATTAGAGGTAATAAATTCTGATATTTTGTCCGGATTTGGGTTTTTACGGTAACTCAGTACGAGATGATATGTAATCGACATAATACTAGTAGTGGGATTTAAGGTTACCCGTATTTCGGATTTAAACTCGTTTCTTAGATACGGGGTCGTTTTTCCTTGAAATTACGTGGGAATTCTAGTTGCACACTATTAATCATCCCAATCAGTGTTTATCAAGTGTAGTCGTAGTATAATTTCACTGATGAATTGAATATTTATAAATTATATTTCGATTAATAATTTAAATACGTTTATTGGCCTGATCTGAAGAATGCCCATTATCTTAGAATTTAATGGAAATCTATAAAAACCTGGAAAAAATATAACTTGATGTTTTGTATGTTAATCGTGTTTTTTTTCGTGAGATTTAAAAATATGCATTGATGATGAATATGTGGATATGTCAATATGTTGAGTAGCTCGAGGTCATTTTGAAGTCGTGTTTCACCCCTGGTTGGCTTAGCGGGGTATGGCTGACACAATGGCAGGCCAAATTGAGTCTCATTGTCAGTTCTGGCCCACAATTAATGTTTTGTTGCTGCCACGGAGACGGTACACAGTATCTATTTGTACAACCATTCAAATGACTCTCGTGGACGGGTGGATTGATGACCAGCCATTTGTAATTGAAGCTTCTTTTCACATTGATGGCGACCACGTAAATATTTAAAACATGCTCGTTTCTAGCCAACGCAGTTGAACGACTTACATCCCACAAATTGGAAACCATTTCGTCTATCGCTGATCGCAATTTTATAAAAAAATCTATGACGGATATATTATCAATATGTTTAATAATGATTAAGGAGAGTGCTGGTCTAAAAAATATAAATATTGTGTTTTTAGACTGGATTGTGCAATTTTTGGAATGCTCATTATTCACACTATTGAGCGAAGCCAAAGATCTTGCTTACAGAAAGCGTAAATGAAAACTAGAGTTAAAATATGTTTAGCTGATTTTCTTCAAGATTTTTCTTAATTCGGCCTTGTCAATTTTGTGTGTTTTTAAAATCCCATTAAATCTCATCATTAATTAAGCTCTCACCCACACGTTAATTAGAAAATGTATCACAAAAATATAAAAATTTTCGTCGTTACCAAAAGGTCAGAAAAGTGCCTACGTGCCTGCCGGAACGTGATGGTCGCTTGAAAACACGTCACTGGATAAATAAATCTTTCATTTCTTGGAAAAATAAATTTTAGGTGAAATCTTCGGGAAGGTTTATTTTTCTTAAAGTAATAACTTAAATAAAATGTTTAGATTTACAATAGGTTGTGGTTAAAACGGAATGTTAATGGCAATCGAAAGTACTTTGTTAATAAATGAGCTTGAACTCGATACCGTAATACTCTGGTGCTTTAAACCCCTTCTGGATAAACGAAAATATTTTCAGTGATCTTTTATAAACAATATAAAGCACATACTTTTTTTTCACTTTAACATAAGTCAAATATTTGGTTATCTGGTGGGTAACTACCGAAGATAGGTTTTAACTACTCTGAAGAGCATATTTAATGACCAATATTTATTACATACATTATAGCAAATTAGAGATTAGAGATATAGAGATCCGTCAATCTACCATATGCTTAACAAACAAATATAAAGAAATACTCAATGGAGAAGATCCTTTAAGCAAAGAGAAAAATCGACATCCAGTTTTATACACAATACACAAAATAGGGTTGTTTTTTTAGAATTTGGAAATATAAAATCAATAATATTTTGATAAAGTACTCGCAACAAAATTAGAGTATTTTTCAATATCAAAATGAATAAATGACATCATAAAAATGTGTGAGATCTCAATAAGATTTTTTCTCGCATTCTATCAAATTATGATTTAATGATAGCATTATTTTTACATGTTGTTTTTGAAGTTAATAATAAATATATAAACATTTAATTTAAATATTGATGTTTCTGAAATTTACATTATTATTTATATTTGCAAATTTAATTTTATCAAATTAATTTGATTTAATTCTAATAAACATTAATGTCATTTTAAAAAAATACCTAGCAATAATTGCGCCATTTTTTATAGACTGTAGTAGCAGGAAAATTTCTTGGAATATTTTCGTGACGATAGTTAAAGTTGTTTTGTTGATTTTCGCATAAGATATACTTGAGTCTGTTTTTATGTGATAAAAACGTTCCACAGAGAGTCGCATAAAAAAATACTTGAGCCACATAGAAAACTGAGGGTTAGGTTCCATTATTTTTAAAAATCGCATAACTTCAAATCAATGTAATAGAATGTACCAAAAATCGCATTAAAAAAACTTTGCAACGATTTAACCATAATTTTTTTACACGGTTCATGATATGGAAACATGCAATTCTTAAGCTCGAATTGGAATTTGAAAGCTCTTCAGAATTTGAGTCGTGTACAATAAATATATTTTTTAATTTATTGCAAAGTTGACTGGCTTGTAGTATATTCTTTATAGTAATGGGGGAGGCAGGAGTTTTTTCCACTTCAATATCGTCTTCTATTTCTTCGTTGCCATATAAACTTAAACCAATAATATCATCGTCATTCAAGGGTATCATCGTCAAGCAATTCATCGACATCATTTTGAGAAAAAATATCAAAACCTTCTCTACCAAGTTGATTTACTAAAGTAATGATTTCAGCTGACAATGTCAAAGTTTTTCGAACATATTCGAACCAAACTGCTTTCCAACAAGACTGAAACGGTTGTAACTTGCACTAGTATTAGATTTTTTTTGCGCATTCGCATTAAAAAAGCTTTTTCTTCTATAGAAAAATAATTGATAGGTTCCATTATTTTTGAAAACCGCATAACATCAAAATCGCATAAAAATATCCATATAAAACAGATCTAAGTGCAATCAATGAGTCTTAAAAATCGTAACAATTTTTAAATTAAGTTACAATGAGTATGATTGATCAGATATTCATAGAAGCTATTAATCATTTCAGAACTTAGTTTTCCTGAATCAAGAAATCAGAGTACGCCTGATTTGAGATAATTAATTGAAATTATTTAAATATTTCGAATCTCTTAAGCTTATTGTCATGGCAATAATATTTTCCTTCATTTGAACCCAACCCTTATAATAATGGCAATAGAAATAATTCACCATTTCAAAAGGTTATCGTTATTGATGATGCGATGTTGAAGTAAATAGTTGAAGTTTATACATATATGTACATATTTTTTAGGTGACTTTTAGCAACCCTTTTTTTGGGAATCTTGAATTTTTATATGGTTTTTCATAGGGAATATTTGTTTTAAAAATGTGGTCGCCGGCCATAACCTCCTGTAGAATTCGAACCTAAGATTGTTGAGTTACACATAGAGGTCTATACATATATATTGAGTTTAATTACAATTGCCTCAGAAATTTACAATAATTGCACACACAAATAAGGACATAAAATGTGATTTTCTTCAATTTAAATTCGATTTAATCAATATACATGATGATCATCGTCAACTTTGTATTGTTTAGTAAGAAAACATTATATTTTGATTCATTTAGCTCATTTTATAGACCGCTTTGCCTATTCATATTGTCATTGCTCTATTTTTTTGTATCAAAAAATGATGAGCTGTCATCGAACATTGAAAAGGACATTTTAGAACAGGCCTGAGGTGGACGTTACAAGTTTGCTATTAGGCAGAGTAATTGATGTCGCTGGGAAGACAATATCCCATTAGGCTGTTAAGCGATTGTCGGCAATCAAATCCGGTCCCTTGGCATGTCGGCGGCAGCTGCGACCAAATTGCGGGACAGTGACTAGGCAATTTGCCGTCAACATGATGCGAGCATTTTCGCTCCTTTTGACCCGTCCCCCAGTTCGACATTTGCTGGCGTCGGGCACGTCTGGATCTGCCTTTGGAACAATGCTCAAAATGAGCGATTCAGATTTGATCCAAACGAGTTCAGCATTTTGGAGACGGGATAGTAGCTGGGTCTACGTTCCTTTCGTGTAAATATTTTCGTTAATTTTCGAAAGCTTTAGAACGCAGTCTGAAAATCCTATGTTATGATGAATTGTCTCCTGCATTCTAACAAAAGTAAACATTCCACGCATAGAGTTGATCAAAGACATTTTTCTTCTAATGGCACTTTATTTAGGTTCGAGGTTCCATCATTGATATCGACAGTAAATGGTTGTAGTTTCGACACCAAAATACTTTTAACACATTATTGGTTCGACTTAATATTTATGATAAAAACGGAAATGAAAACTAAGACCACCTTAAAATTTATAATTGATTTCTTATATTTGAAAATCATAATTTGGTGTTTGAGAATGTAAAAATCCAGCAAGGTTTTATTTATAAGCTGAAAGTTTAAATGGCCAATAAGTAACCATTTAAATATCGACACAAGTGATTATCAAGTTTTCTATGTGTATAATTTAAAATCAATAATTGTTACATATAATATACATAGTATTAAGTACGATAAATATTGTTTGCCTTTTACAAGAACAAATGATTTCATGAATATAGTTTTAATGCTTAAATGAACAATATTAAGTAATAAGATTACTAAATTAAATTAATTATAATTTTAATTTCGACATCGATATATTATAAAGCATATGTTCCTGAGCTTTTATTTTAAGTTATCCGATTTAAATCCAGACTTTAGAAAAATAATTCACTAAGTCAATATATTTCAGGGATCAGAATTATTAATATTTATGGACAAACGTTTTAAGTTAAATAGTAAACAAAGCTACGCAGTGATAATCTAGTAATAAATTTGCAATTCAATCATAAGTTCTATGGATGTTTGGATGTTGTTATGGTACAAAGAGAAGAACGATGAAAACAGTGCTACAAAAAAAAATTATTTTAGAAAAAAGGCCCCTGCATAGCTATTCAATGATGCTCCCCTGTATTTTGTTAGAGAAATAATGGCATATAACAATAAATTATCATTGCGTTTTTATTAATTATGCTTATTATTGTTATAGCATATGTTTTGAATTATATGCTGTAATTTTATTGTGAAAAATAATTATATATGCAGTACTAAATATGTCAATAATTTATATGAAAATATAAATATAATAACGAATACTTTTTATTAAGTTTCTAGGAACTTGATTGTGTATGTCTTAATTTGCATATATGTTTAATTTTCAACAATATCTTCTTATATGAAGAATGCATTATGATTCAGTAGCTGTATTATTTTAAGACATAAAATTTAATTCACGATGTAATGAACATATATTTAGTATTTGCAAGGTGGATAGAATTTAACTTATTGCAGAGTAAAATTATATGACTATTGAGTGTTTTTAACGATAATGGACAATACATGTGGCTGATAACTTAATGAAAGATGAATGAAGGCTGTTATTGATAAAAATTATTGGTGGTTAAAATTATGGATAAAGGCAGAAATATGTGAAATATTCTATCGATTAGTACATCAGACTGATGACTCTAATGAAGATGTCTAATGAGATTAAGTAGTAAAGAGTTATAATAACATATTTTATGAATTCTAGATTATTGTTATTGTTTCGTTTCTTTATTTATTGTTAAAAAACTAAGCGTGAAGACTCTTTTGCTAAATACGGCCCATTTTATTATCAATCGGTGGATCGTCATCTGCCGTTGTCAAATCAGTAAGGTGGGATCTGTTTTTCTTCTTGTTTTTAGGATGGACTCGAACCGTTGAGGCGGTTAATCTTCTTACTAAACGGCCTTTTAATATAACATCTTGTCCACTTGGTCCCCAAGTCGAGAGCAACCTTGTATAATGAGATCAATTTTGGATATTTGGCTCGGAAAAAATATGATAAATATTCCATTTAATGCTGATGTAAGAAAGACAACGTTCCCTTTGTAGTTTCTCGATATTTTTCTCTCTCTGAGAACACTAATCATATTCCATTATCATCGTGTTACAAAATAAATACGCCACCATCAAAAGTGTTTTCAAAGAATATGACCACAGTCGCATTCCATCATCGCAAAAATATTGTACGGAAATACAATTTTTCCAGGATGCACTTCCAAACACTGCAGACGGATATATGTTACAATCGATGGGCTTAAAAACGCTCTGTTTATTTTGGCCAGCTTAATGAATAATAATGAAAAATAAATAAAATTAGATGACACACGATGTTAAATAAACGCGTCAACGTCGAACCCTGGACTCCGGGTATACGACATGAGTGACAGCCGGAGAAAATATTTCGATTCCATTAACTTGTCGCAGTGTCACTCTGATCAGAGATCAGCTCCAGAAAGTCCCAACTTCCATTTGACTCAATGCACTATAATCCAAGTCCGCAAGGTCACATATGTCCACGTGGTATAGTGAGTGAATTCTAATTCTTCAACGTGGATTCAGCTAATGGATCATGTTTTTTCTTTGTTTTTAAAACAATGTGAACCTCGAGTTGTCGTTTTTTAAAATTGCCGGGTGCGTATATGCTAATGAGGAATGTGCAGTGTCAAATAGGACAATAGTGAGGGTCGACCAAAGAGGAGGATTGAAGTGTTGCAGTTCTTGCTGTAGTTAGTGCCGACTGTTGCACAAAGGACTGTAAATCCATCCTAACGACCGCTAAGTAGGAGGGCGGCAACCAGCGCACCTCTCTGAGCATGCATTTTGCTTAATCCTATGGGAAGAACAGCTTAATTCTAATATATTGCTATACACAATATTGTTGTTAATACACTGTGTTTTAGTAAAGAAAGTTTCAGAGGAAATATAAGTTTTCATGTGTATTTAGCATGATTGAGTTAAACACATATTAAAAATTACTTAAGAAATTATAGCTAAATTTCTACACACATGTTTAACTTCATTTAAAAATATAATATAAATGAGACGATTTATGAGTTAGTGGCGAAATCATCTATGTCTTCGAATTACATATATTGAAATTGTTTGCATAAATCAGGTACCCATGAGTGATCATTTCAGTATTTACCTTTTCAGATTTGGAAGATTAGGGTATATTTACATTGAGATAGTTTAACAAAAATAATAAAAATTATACGATTTATCAGTGTTTAATTTTATCCCCAATCTGAACATTCTTAATAAAAGTTCAGAAATTTATCCACTATACCAAATATATAAAATATCGGATTATTTTTTATCAGCAATTAATAAGGAATCTAAATTCAAATGTTGC
This sequence comes from Stenopsyche tienmushanensis, assembly GCA_008973525.1. Classification (NCBI taxonomy): domain Eukaryota; kingdom Metazoa; phylum Arthropoda; class Insecta; order Trichoptera; family Stenopsychidae; genus Stenopsyche; species Stenopsyche tienmushanensis. The sequence goes on along the minus strand of WACJ01000172.1, from coordinate 635,025 downwards.
TGCAAAATTAGTATAAAATTACACAGTAATTGATTTAAAATTTAATTAAAAAATAATAATTGAATATTAGTAAAATCTTGGTTATTTTATACTCATATATAACCTATTGGATCTCTGTTATTTTCGCAACATTTTAGTAGGTCATATCGCATATTGGAGTTAAGTGGGTTTTGGTGTGATCCTCGGGGTACAACATATTTTTATCGTTATTTGTTCTCATACAGGACGAAAAACAATTGGCATTGTTCGCAGATCGCTCCTGGCACATTCCAATCACAATCGCGGTACACTCACAAACCTGCACTGACTTACGATTGTTACCGCATTTTTACGCCCTCCCTAGCGCAACTATTGAGTGCCCTTTCCTCAACCCTATACTAGCTAAAATATTTATAAAATAATTTTAACTGAATAATATATATATATATTTATTTAATAGTGGTCGGAAATAACCGCATTTAATATACATTATTGTATATATGGAATTTTAAGTGTTGCAAAAAAATAATAATTTACACAGTAAAATGCATATAATTGTGTTTATTTAATTGATATAAAAGTAATAAAATTGTGTATTCGTAAATATATTTTATAAATAATAAAAATGTGCTTTTTTTGGTAATAAAGTGGTTAAAAGCCCTGAAGAGTGTGATCAAAAGGTTAACTCTGTGAAACGAATGCAGAATGTGTTCTCTTCGGCCTAAGGCTATCGAAGGGAAAGGATACACAATTGGAAGTTTCCAGTATGGAGGACCACAATGTTTCACATTTATACTGCATGTTTTCCCCCCATGACACTTGAAATATGACATATAGTATCTTCGATCAGCTCACATAAATTATTAGTAATATTCAAGTTTCATTATTAATAAATAATATGAGAATAAATACGTATTTCGAAAACCGTCAAAAATGCGGACTTTTAAAAGTGCTCTGCAATGAGAGCGATAAGAAAGTTTTAACGGCTCACTCAAAGAACTTTCGAAGCTCGCTTTTTAAAAATAAGACAATGAAGGTCTAATTTAGTACTTTTACATGATGAGCTTTTTAAATAAAAACTATTTTCTTTCATAACTAAAATTGCTGATATCATCTTACCTTATATCCAGTAGATCATCACTAAATTGAGGAACTAAGCATTTTTTCGATGTTTCGGAATAGTTCATTGATCAATAGTTTGGAATTTAAAGTAAAAAAAGTCATTATAAAACAACTTAGTAAATGAGGCAATACTGCTTTAAAAAATATAATTTTTAGTTATGTTTATTTGAAGGATTATTGATGATATTTGTTTAAATGTTGAATTGAATACGTATAATATTATATAAAGTGGGTTAATTTTTGAACGATTATTATAAAATTGGATTTAAATCTAGATTTTATACTGAAATTTTAAGTGTACTAATTTATTTAGAAGATCAGAAATTTAAATAATTTTAGAAAGAAGACTAATGATTAAATTTGTAAACATAATTATAATGTTGCTACTTACCTTTCCCCATCTCTCCGGAAGTCTCATAATGCCTTCTTGCCAAAATTTCCCAGGTTTGTTGGCAAAATATTGATCAAGGTACATTTTTATATCATTTTTTGAATTAAATTTTTTACCACGTAAAGAATTTTTCAATGAAAGAAATAAATAATAATCTGAAAGGGCAATGTCTGGAGAGTATGAAGGATGAGGTAAAACATCCCAGTCAAATGACAATTATTTATTTCTGACGAGCAAAGACACTTGAGGTCTGGCGTTATCGTGATGAAAAACAACGCCTCGTCTGTTCGCTAATTCTGGCCGTTTTCTGGCAAATCGCATCCTTTAGATTGTCTAGTTGGAAACAATATTTTGTTGAATTTATCGTTTTACCTTGCTGAAGTAGCTCATAATAAACTACCCCCTTCCAGTTCCACAAAATGCATAGCAAAACTTTTTTTGGATGTAGGCCAGGTTTAGCTACAGTTAAAGCTTCTGTACCCTTGGTCTGAGACCGTTTACGTTGGATATTCTCATAGAGTATCCAACTTTCATCTCCAGTGACGAATCTCTTCAAAAAAGGTTGGCTATTATGTCGTTGGAGAAGAAGATCGCATGTTGAAATACGCTGAAGTTTATTTGAGTCAGTAAGTTCATGAGGAAGCCACACATCTGAACGATTGATGTAGCCCAATTTTGTCAGATGATTATGGACGGATATTCGTGGAATTTCTAACTTGTTAGCTATTTCGCGTACAATATATCGCGGGTTTTTTTTTCCAATCATGGCTATGATACTAGGATACTATCCAAGTTTAACCATAAAAACAAAACAATGAAAAACCAGCGTTTAAAAAAATAATCCATAGAAAAGTTTTTTATGAAAATTTCTTATGACCGATAACAGGTATGGAATCTTAAAAATATTTTTGGAATATTTTCACGCGAAATATTTAGTTATCGCGTATATATGTTAAAATGATATTGAATATTTAGTTTTCACAACTTCTTATTTGGAAATGATATCACGATATCTTAGATCAGTTCTTATATTTTTTGCTTGTTGTCCATTGTCAAGCAATATATTAATTAAAATAAAAAACTAAAAGCATTTTTAATAATATAATGTTATTATGCGATATCAAAATATAAGGTTTTTAGAAAATACAAAATGATGTATTTATATTGAAAAATCTTATAAATGTTAATTTACTTACTAATATTTTTTCATTTTTCTCACCATATCTTTTCGTTCACATTTTGAGTAGAAATGCTGTTGATGAACTATGTTCGCTTTTCGATAAAGCCAATATTTACTGAATATTTCAATGTTATTTATATCGTATTTCTACTTAATTTGAAAGCTAAATTTGTATTATTTTTTGCTAAAGTACAAATAAAAGTTGAGTCTGGAATTGTTGAAAAAATTGCTTAAACATATCTAGATCTTACAATAAACGTAATATACTTGAATTTACGATATGAACTCTTTTTTGTTTAAATCATTATCTAAGTATATATTTTTTTTTAATTTTATTGTAGATTAAATTAGTATAACTCCGTCATAGTTCAATGTGCTTAATTTTGCGATATTTACATTTACCGTAGTCTAATTATCACACGTTATAAAAGTTTTCTTTGTATATATCGGATTTTATTCAAAACTTATCAATTATTATATATTCTATATGTAATATCTTTGATTTGATATGAAAATCAGGCAAATAAAATATTAAGTCAATAAATTAATAGCTGCTAACAAGTATAAGCGCCATCATCAAAACCGACGTCTGGAGTGGAAATTGATGAGCCGCTGCTGACGTTTGCAAGCATTCTGTTAGTATTCATTTTACATTTATTATAATCGAAATATATTCTAGATACAATCTTCCTAAGCATGTTTAATAATATGTAGGTTAAATTAAAATCAATCTCAGGTCCATTGTTTAATATAATCAAGCCAGTAAGTTGGCTTGACGGAGATTGTTGCATACTTCCTGTTCAGCTGAAAAAATATTATTTTCTTCCTTTCAGCGATGGCTATAGCATCAGCAAGTAAAATAAGCTCAGTATGATTGTTGAAAATCTATTATTGTCACATGAAGCATGGTGCCATGGAGCGGAAATTGCTCAACTTCCTCGGTAGCACGAGTCTTGTGGAAATGACTGAGCACGCGTCAATATTTACACATTCCAGTAAACTCTTCGAGCCGACGGTGCTAAGAGACTTTGACCAGGAGTTTTAATTCGAGCCACTCGATTTGCAAAACGCGATGAATAAAAATCACATGACACGAAGCCATAACGACGATTCGGCCATCAAGACCGAAAGAAAAATATTTTTCTTCCAGAAGTATATTTTCGGACGTGTTTGCACTTATTGAACACTGAAGTGCAGATCACACAGCATGTTTACCATAACAGGGATATCTAAGTTTCCTTCATACAGTCATTCCAAGACAGCATAGGATGATGATTGTTAAATCTCTGTTATTAAGACCTTGTTTTAAATAAGCAATGAAATTAGTTTTAATACGAAAATAATGGGTTCGGAGCATTCTAAACAGATCGACAGGCGTTGCTTTCAAGTCGTCAAATATGTCGGAAAATGATTATTTTCATACTGTCGGATAATTACCCTATTTATAAGATCAATAAAACGGAACATTGTTAATCGCCAGTTTCTATTTCGACCTACCTTGCTTTTCGTCAACATCCTCATTCTCGATGGCGATGGTTACACCTTCGTGACAGTTACTGTAAACTTCGAGAGTAAAACAAGACCTGACTCTGGCCAGTAACTCACGTCCACTCATTGGCTGCCAATTTTATTTTTGGAGTCGTGTTGCGCACATGACAAGGAGATTCAACGAAAAATGTAGCATATATGATCCGATCAAAATTTTCATCGGCTGCTAAAATTTGATTTATCTTCACACATTGCTACCCAAGAAAAAATCCTTCCTACACCAGACATGAAGTTAACCTAAATACTGTGACGCTTGACCGTAGCTCTTCAAATAGCAAAGTCCAAAGTTCATAAGCGACGTCTGAAAACATCTCGCCTGAAAAAAGCATACTGAGAATAAATTCACAACAACTTATTTTAATACGTTTAGTTCTGGAATGCTCGATAATGGGTAGCATTTATAAAGCACTTAGAATTTATAATTTAATTTTTTTGAACCTGAAAACGGTAAGAACTTTAGACCAGAAACACCAGACACCAGAAATTTTGTTAAATTTGAAAAAATATGTAGTTATATCATGAATGCTAAATAATATAAGTTCCCAAGAAAATATATTTAATTAGCAAGGATATTAAAATACATTATGTATTTATCTTTTAGAATTCTAATCTGAGAAGATTCTATCTGATACCTTGAATTGAATAGAATTGAAATCTCAATTTTTTTGCAGATTTTTCTGGAGCATGTGGCTAATTCTGTGGACATTTGATCCATGATAGTGTCGGTTGAATGAATTAAAGTAACAGATAAAAATACGATACAAACTATAATTGAAATTCAGCAGTGTAAATATGTATTTCTCTCGGACATCTATTTCAGACAGCCACGTGTAAATCAGTCGGCACGCGAAAAAATCCCAATCGTCATACGAGCTACAAAGTCAATTTAAAAATTATCGTAAAATTTTATGCCGGGCATTATGGTCACTCGATCTTACCGAATGACCTGTTGACAGTCGGTACTATTTTCGTGGTGTGACCACGCGTTATACGGGGAATTGAAAAAATAAATATAACGCGAAACGATTTCACATTTGTTTACATTGAGTGCTAGTGGCGTGTTTACATGACAGGACACATTTAGGAATGTACAGTTAACCGAATAGACTACGCCGCAATAGTCCAAGTATTTAAAAAATTTAATTGTTATGTTTTAATGGAGAAATTTAAAAAAAAAAAAAATCCAATAGGTAATAAATTACAAGATTGGTAGCTTGATATCAAATATCTAAGTAAACGCAAAAAAATGATGAAAAAATGACATTATTTACAAATTTATCTACTCTAAAGAATGAAATTGAGAGATTTTTTATGTAAACATTTCAGATTAATTTCTTATTCTTATTGATGACAAATCCATCAGGTCTGTCCAAAAGTTCGTGTGCATTTTTGAAGAATTTAATATTTTAATCAATGATATATTTTCCTCTACTATGTACAATTTCTCGCCATCTTAAAGGTGGCTTTTTAATTTAATTGCTGTAGAAAGACACTGGTTTTGTTGCAAAAGACTTGAAAGTTCATTTTTTATATTCTGTTTAGAATTTAACTTTTTTCCTAATAAAAAATATTGTAAGGTACGAAATAAGTAAAAATTACTTGGGGCAATATCTAAAGAGTAAGCAAAATGCGGCAAAAGCTCTCAATTAAATTCACTAACTTTTTGTAGCGTTATTCTAGCTGTATTCGGTCTAGCGTTATCATGTTGAAACAACAAACGCCAGCGTTTTTTCATTAATTCTAAGTTTAAATGACAAAGTTGTTCACTACGTTAATGGTTTGATTCGGTTTTAATAGTCAATAATAAATCATACCATACACATCCCACCAAACTCTTAAAAGTATCTTTTTAGGATGTAAAGACACCTTTGCTGTTGGAATTAGCTGCTGATCTTTATCTGTCTACTGTCTATTTCTTGTGACTTTATGATAAATAATCCATTTTTCGTAATCTGCTACTAAACCCTCTAAAAATGGCTCTCTTTCGAAGTGCAATAAAAGGGACGTGTAGATGTTAACCAAACAAACCATTGTATTTTTACAGCAATGGAATTAAAAAGCTACCTGTAAGATGGCGAAAAATTATACATAGTGGAGGAAAATATATCATTGATTAAAATAATAAAATGTGTTCTATTTACATGATTTAAGTATTTCACAAAATGCGCATGAACTTTTGGACTCACCTGATAAATTGAAAAAAACTGTGCTAATAAATTCAGGGGATGGAAAATATTAAAAATTTAAATTAATTTACTTAACCAGAACTTTCATGATTTTCTAGTTCGTTGTCAAAACTATTTAAGCAATTATCGCAGTCAGACTAGCCAGATTAATTTGATTTATCCACCTAACACTGTCTAGAAGCTATTTGAAGCTTTAAGGTTATTAAAAGCAATGTTTTTAAAGCATATACTGAACATTTATACATTTTATTTTATACTTAATATCATATTGAGCTGTTTACTATTTGCACATTGGATACATATTCATTTTTTCGCGCTTTTTAACTATGCATTTAATTCTCCTCGCATTATTCTGACAATAATCTTCACAAAATTAAAATTGAAATTAAAAATCTTAAGCGATTAAATGCTTAAAACGAACATTTTAGAATTGCATTTGACAGTTTTATTTAATTGAAATTCTTATTTTTATGCAATGAAAATATTTTCAAAAGTTATTTTTAAATCTTTCTATATTTGAATGGAAACTTAAAAAGCATGATGTGATTTTACTTGAATTATTTTACTTCTCTTTCCATTAGTTTCCTTAAGGTTTGAAATTATAGAGAAAGGTTATTCAAATTACATTAAAAGGAATGCATTTTGCGCATTCATTTTAGGATCAAGTTTCCTTAAAATTTGCGATAAAATAAAAGAGGTTTCTTTTTCTTCTACCAGTTGTATTTTTAAGTAAACTGTTGAATGCTCGTATAGGTCCGCTCACGACAAGTATTGCCGCGAATGGGATCTGAACCAGAGATCTCCTGGTAATATCACTCTTCTTCGGACATTATAGCCACCAACCAACACCTCCTAGCACTTAACCTGATAACTTGTATCTACATTCGCGACGAATATAGATACAAGAAGATGCCAATGCAGAGCTTTTCGACCGCAAATAGACAAAATTCTGAAGCCGACCTTCGCATATCAACGTCACCTAATCGATGCTTTCAAAGCGGAATTGACTTTGATAGTTACATACGATCGATCAAATGCCACGTCAATCGTTCTTGAAAGTTCAAAGGTCGAGATAGTGAAATGTGGGACAAATCCGGTTGCTAAAAAAATCATGCTCATAAAAACGGTTGATTTACGATGAAATATAATACGGATTCGCATTAATCTCTTAGGATGTAAGTAAACAAGTTGTACAACCCATTAACGCTTCTTCCAGAATGTAGCGCTCTTGATTTATTTGTAATTAGCTTAACTACTAGATATATGCACCCAAGTCTTTATTAGTTATATATTCAGTTAACCCCTTATCCGCCGTTGGTTATTACGAACCGAGTCATAAATTTTCCTCTTTTAATTACTCACGACACGAGTCCGCCATTATCATTGCGACTTGTCCTACAAGATTCACGCACAAAGCGAAATGCTTGAATAAAACCGTGAGAATTGAAGACGGACGCTGCAAGGTATCAGGTCTCTCCAACTAGGAAGGGTGATTTTAAAAGAAATCTATAAAAGCATAGTAACTTGAGCATATGCCTTACAAAAAATGCTAAATATATATTATATAATAAATTTTATGATAAAACGATTTTAATGGATTTTTTATATTATTTTCATCCCTTAACTATATACCACGGTATTTTATATTTTTTTAAAGTTCATTAGAAAAATCTTCTGGTAGATAAACATTAATTTTACAAATTTATAACATGTCTATTAGATAAATAGTTAAATTATGTTATTAAGCATCAAAATCGAATTTATTTGATTACATAATAGCACACCTCTTTACTGTAAAATGACTATTTAAATTTAGTGTTATAATTGTACACCTATTAATACGTATTCATATGAATATCTCAGGCCTGTACTATAACAAGTCTAAGTACAGCAATTAATGTCATACACACATTCTTCCACTTATTCACTTATCTAAAGTTACAAATAAATGCTTCTTAATATGCATAAACGCATTTAAATAAGTAACGATAAATGTTTTAATTGTAACATAATATCACACGTGTAAAAAAATAATTGCATCTCATGAAGAAATTAGAATATTATCAGCATTTTAGTAAGAGTTTTAATTAATATTTTAGGAGAGTTGTAGTTTTTTTATGATTGTAAATGAATGATTCTAGAAATTACGTACTATATAAGCTTGCAAATAAGAAGAGCAGTAAAAGCTTCTGATCGAGAGCAGGATATGAGACAGAGAGCGCATCCATAAGACATAAAGATATCAGCGTTACTTTATTACCGCGGACCCTTTAATAATATTATTGTAACATTCACACAAGTCTGCGAAATAAGCCAATGGAATAAACAGCTTATTCAACAGCCGTTTTCAATAGCAAATATCTATGAACCAAGTGCTATTTATGGTTAACCCTGAAATATGTAATAGGGATACATGGAATGAATTTAATCTTTTTAAGCATGTTTTTAGATTTCATTAAATTTATGTTAGAATGCTATTAATCAATGTTACCTTTGAAGTCAACAACTGATTAAGTTTTATGCTTTTCACCTGAAGGATACACCTTATGTTACAGCTTGAAAAATGAAAATATTTGCTAAAATTAGCATCATCGCATAAATACCCCTTTTATAACGAAGTCGGAAGCCTCTAATTATCGCTCATACAGAATGCAGTAATTCCAGGGTTAGTGTAAAATATCCAAGTTGTGACTTTATTTGTGGACAGGGGAGCACTGCGACGAGGATTGTATATTGCCTCTAAATACACGTTCTGTTGTATTATCTGAACTCTGGTTATTATTTATTAACGTCCGACTCCTTCCACAATACATCCAATGACCTCGAGTTTCTTGTACCAACGTTTTATGGTCACATTTTCAATGAACGTCTTTAATGAGACTGCTGAGTTATGCCATTTATAATTGGGCTGTTTTAAATATAATTTAAAATCGATGAAAATATATCTTAGTGTCTTAAAGGTTAATCTTATCCAGTTATAATTGAACGCTCTCAAAACAAATTAACTTGTATTCGATAAGAAAGGACATCTTAAGTATTATATTAATCGGAGATGTTACGATACTTTCAGAAACCTGTTTAGCGAATTAAGTATGTTTAATGTACACATAAATACTTTAAATGTCATTTTGATATTAATTATAATTCATTGAATGTAGCAAAATATATTATGAACATTATTAAAATAAACACATCCCCCGATTTACGAGGTACTTTTTTTTAGCGCGGTTTCACTTTAACGCGGTCGAGAATTTTTTGTTTTTGTTTTAATGCGTTTTGCAATGTAAGGATATCGACGAATTATTTACCGATGACGTTTTAGTCGAACAGGAATTAGTTGGCCTTATTTTAATACCCGAAACGGATCATATAAGTGAAGATGATTCTTCCGAACCGTCGTTATTTACTGCAAAAAAATTAGATGACGCTCTCAACCTGGCAAGAAAATTGGAAAACATTGTGCTCAAAATTGATCCAAACACGGAATGTGCTCTCTATTTTCAAAGACACTTTCGAAATACTTGTGCACGATATGAAAAAATATATAAAGATCTTACGAAAAATAAAACAAATCTTGTAACAAATCAAAACCTTGGAAAAAACTTGTAAAATTAGAGGAACCAAGACTAATTTACTTATATGTACTGTAAACATAAAAAAAACATTTTTTCACATTTATCGTAAATAAAGAACGTGAAAGCATTGCAAAGCTAAGAGTATCACACGAGTAATTATATTCTTATCAATTTTCTACAAATAAGCAATCTCAAATAAATACTTATGCTAAAAAACCATTTTCAGCAGATGGATTAGATAGTTTCTGTCAATAATGTTTTTTGTTATTTTTATGTAAAAAAATGACGCACATGAAAAGATTGTCTAAGGATTGATTTTTAACATAATCTTAGTTCAATGCACTCGATGATTTGACGCACAAATCGATGATAGATGTCAACAATAACAATGAACACGCCGTAGTGTTAAATAAAGAGCTTTATGACTTATGGATATTTCTCATCAACTTCGATCCATTGATACATAGCGAAGCTCCGAAACGATTTGGGACGTCATTGTAGTGTATGATGGTGTCTGGGTTCAAGCCCATTAACCTGTCTTTTTGGCCATGACAGATCGATCCTTTTCGTTATTACACGGTCTCGATCAATCCCATATTAATAACAACGGCCCAAATCGAAAACATTAATAACACACCACAAGCGGCATTCAATCTCATACATTTCGAGACATATGTGCGACGGATCATTTTTTAAACACACACAATCGCATAATATTTATTGAACATTTATATCTTAAACTATTTAGTTCATATTGTATGTAAATAAAGTAAAAGTTCAGCACTCAAAGCTTACAGCCAGCAACGATGCACAAAGTTCAGGTCCTGTTTATGGTATAATATACTTTGAGAAACAGTTTTTGGTCTTTTTTTATTGAGTTTGAACAAGTAATTTAAACATCCCATTCAGAGGTGGACAGTGATTTCAATAATTACATCAGCGGGATACAAATCCGCAGTTAAGCCAGATGGAAGAATATATTTTGCCATGCAAACAGAATGCTAAATCTTTAAAGATTTCCATACAAGTTGTACTTCAAAAATTAACCCTTTCCGTTTGTTTTCTTTGTTAGAGATAGTGCTAAGCCGTAATTAATTTCATGGTTTTTTCGGGTTTTATATACAAAATTTATACTGAAAAAATAGAATATAATATATGGCAAAATTAGTTTAAGATTTTAGCGTCAATATACGAGGGAAAGTCGAAATCCATTTGATGACATAATGTCGACTTATAAGCTGAAAGGATTAATACTTCAAGCATTGCTATACTAAGCATACACTCTGAATTTCTAAAAAATATATTAATATTCAATCAAAAATAAAATTGAATTTGCTTGTCATTTATGGAGCATTCTAATGCTTTAAATAATATACCAAATTCAAACAGATCAATTTCATATATGTATCTGCTTGGGAATCAGTGATTTAGAATAACACCGGTTAGACATAGATTTAAGTCCCGTCCTGTTCTCGACATATTTCAAATGTGATATTTAAGAGCTTTTCTCACGCGATATGACAAACGAAGAACTCTTCATTATTGTTTTATATACCCCAACGAGTAATGTATACTGCAATAATTGAAGTTATAAAATTCGCAATAAATTTCCGATTCCTCGTATTTGGGGTCGTCGGGTTAATTTAAATATGTATCTCAAGTATAAGTACTATATATCAGATATTGTATTAATGATGGCATGTGAACCATCCACCATAAATCGATTAATATAGAATTAGCTGGATTGAAGGGAATTGTCTGGTGCAGCTGATAATGATGCTGTCATCTGGTTCACTGCTCCCTTGTGATATGAACGTCCCTACTACGTACTAGTAAATACGATGAAATAAACGAAATTTCCGAAAATTATCTTGAATAAAAATATATTATTATTTATTTTTCAAACATCTAGATATTGTCTTATATAATAAGTGTGGATGTTGAGATAAGTTAATCGAGTAAGATGAGATATTTGAGTAAATTTAAAAATCATATTTTTTAACTAATATAAAAAATATTGTAATATAATTTACTCATAAATAAAGGCTGTTTGACTTCAAAAATTAAGATAAAACTATATCAGTGTACTTATATTTGATAAATTAATTTTCTATGCTAAATACATACTATTAACAGAAATATCGAGTTATACGCAAAACATTTCATTTAGATTTACTTATAACTATTTTAACAATGATTCTCTATATTTTTAATTTTCGCAAAAAAAAATTTTTTAAATAATAATTTATTGAACATTTTATCTACTGAGAAGTAAAAAAAACCTTTCCATATCCTTATCAGTTTTTTGCGTAGATGCAAAAATGACTTTTAACTCCTGTTTAATATAGACGATCTTTTTATATAGTAATTAAGAGCTTTTCCACGTCATCATTCACCGTGGTCATCATATAACTTCGCAATCACAAAGCGGATATTGAAGAATTGCTTGATTGACATTTCATCTGGTCTTTATAATGCAAGAAAAAAAATACCTTCCTGCCTTGATCTACGTTGATTAATACATGTCAACTGATAAAAATACAACCTTGATTTTGACTTTTTTAAAATTAATTTATTTCTTTGGATTGCTTAAGCATTAATTAAATTCAAGTTATTCTAATTGTTATGCTTTAAAAAAATTATCACACCTTTAATTTGTCTTCCATCCCCCGACTTGGAACCCCCACAAGAATTTACGAATTAATTAACAAATCGAGAAATACCCTTTGCTTTGTCATCGACTTCCGTCCATTTATTAATAGAGTCGCCCGTGGTTTTTACACATGTTGTTACATAAATATTGTTGTAGCCGTTCACCTTGCGCAGGAAGCAAACTAATGAACTTTCGTTGTGCAGATGTCTGTCGTCTTCTGGAGACCAGCTCGACGACACCTGCAGATGGCCATTGCGACCCTCACAAAAAACATCCGAATAAAGGACCCGTCGCACCTTTTTTTGAATCGTCACTAAAAACGTCATCGGGATGAAATACATCTGTTATAAAGCTCAATTAAGATTTGTCCTACCTGGAACAAACCCATCACTGATACAACCATAAAAATCCATATTTATACCAAAATATTTTAAAATAAAGATTCACGATAAATGCAGCAAGGAAGCGTAGAACAACCGTTTCCTTATTCAACCCCCATTTTTTATTGATTCTAATTCACTGAATGATTCTAATGAGTATATTCTTCAAATACGTATCTTCCAACACAAACACACTGCTTTTGAATGAAGACCATTCTATTTTGGTATTCAAAAGACTATTCTGTTTACAAAAGCTTGCGGCATTTCAATGACGCTTTCGCTTCTTTAAAAATGTCTTATATAACGCGTGTGGTCCCACAGATGATAGGGTGAATAAACGAAAAAGATCCAAATGACAATGTTGACGGTCATTAAATATTTTATTGCCTTTAGTTGGCAACACTCGCAGGATACGATTTTTTATTTTAACCCTATGCCGACTGTAAAAACACAGCTGATTCTAATATTTATTTTCAGCCCGGACACGGGAGTCGGTTATGTTTAATATCGTCTTTCTATTTTTGCTTGGGAAAGTACACAGCGTGTACTTAATAAGCACCGATTCTGCGTCTAAAAATGGATCATCAAGCTCAAAGGACATTGGCTGGATAATATACAACATAAGCTTGGAGGAAACGTACATAGTTTTCCAATTTAACAACATGAAAATATATTTTATAATTGAAATTACTATTATTTTTTTGATCGATTATGTTTATTATATTTCCATATAATAATTTTCATATTTTTACCGGTTGGAAAAGTCAAAAGAAAATAAATATTCCAAGAAAATATAAATGTTTCATGATGCAAACATGAATTGACCTCCCCCTCTTCCTTATATGAAATATTTAATTGATGAGTAATCAGTTAAATAATATGTACTTTTTGAAATAATTTAAAAATAAATAGCTTCTTTAATTTTAATTTCTTAATTTTATTACTTTTTCAGCATGAAATACTAAATTCATGTACATAGTTCAATTCAAGTGTAAAAGCTATAGCCATGTATTTAGATTTTTCCTTATTTTGCATTATATTTCCGAGCTTTCATTTAAAAATACTTACCATACGATCTACAAGAAGCGTGTTGAATGTCTTTTTTGTGACCTACTCGTTTACGTAAATAAAGTACGAAACATGAGTAATTTTCCTTGAAAAAAATAAAAAAGTAAATGTAATGATCGTAATAATTTCTAGAAAAGACTCTATAAGTTTTAATAATGTAAAAAAATAGACAGTAAATGTGATTAAATAAGTATAATAAAATTTTAAATGATGAAAAATGACGCCCTTAACAATTGCGATCCAATGACATTCATCAATATGTTTCGATAAAATGTTTATGAACATAATATTTGCGAATATGAATTTCGTTTAATCATTTGAAAATTTATTTTTTATGTTAATTAAAATATATTTTGAGAGTCCTATGTATATTTCAAGAAGATACATTTAGTAGAATATTGCTTATCGTTCTTGATTATAAAAAAATCCATTTATATTTTAAGATAGCCATGTAAAATTATGTTAAATTGCAAATATAAGAGACTAATGAATAATTAATGTTGGCGTTTTTGCATGATATAATTTTCTTTAATGGTTCAGTACAGACTGTCACAGGATATAAAATGGGCTGGATATTTTTGACCTACGCCGAGAATCATTTTTCATTCTATCCCGATGATTCATTTGCTATTTTATATTTTAAAATATCGTATAGCATAGTATAGAAATGAAATAAATCATCCAGACAATTTTAGGTCGCGGCAATCAATCATCGATTCGTGTCACTGATCATTTATAACTTCATTCAAAATCCTGACGACAATGGTGACACATTTGAGGTGCTGCATTCCACGCGTTGAAATATTTGATTTTTATCATCGATGTGAATGAAACGGATTGTGATTTTCCATTTATGAGGACATTCAATTTAATATTGAGAACTATGATTACGTGTTTAGGTTAATAGTGTCCAAGTGGTTCGTGACGAAGGTATTAGGACGTTGTTGGCTCTCTTGGCAAAAGTAGATGTCGGATGCATCTGTTGATGAGTTTTTGATGTGAACTGCCCCGCCTTACATTGAAAGGCGGCGCCCTGCGCCATCTGTCCGACGTTCACAAAACGACGAAAAGACCATTGTTTCTCAAAGCGCCGGTGCCAGAAGACAAATAGACAAGCGTTTATTATCGCGTGTCTGCCAAGCATGCCGATTCCAAATTACTTACACATAAAACGGCGACCCTGCGAAATGATCTGTGAACATCACATGAAATGATCGTAACCTATTTTCAATCAAATTCTCTTAAAAATAGTTTCTTCTTGTGTGATATTTAGGTTAGATAAGTTAGGATGTCTCTACATATCGGATTCGTATGATGCTAATCATGAACTGAAACATATCTACAAGGTCAACTGTAACATCATATAAATACTTTGAAATTTCATATAATATTAACATAAAAAATCTTTTTAAATTGCAAGGAATAATTTGTTTGGATTAACAATTTTGGATCACAAAAGTGTATTGTTAAAAGGAATGTATTTTGATTACGATTAAAGCAATTTTAGTAATTGTAATTTACAAATGTTAATTTTTCTTAAGGGATCAGATAATATAATGCTAAGGAGTGGTCGCTTTGATTATTTCGTAATATAATTTAAAAACTCATTCTTAGTTTTCATAAATATGTAATGCAGATTAGGTAGGTGAATTGAAACTTTTTACAGTCAGAACTATAAGCTCTATGTTAAATCCAATAAGGTCAATATAGTAATATTTGAAATATGATAAAATAGTTTTAAAAATATATTTTTAAAAATCTCAAAAATCTAAATGATTATACTATTTTGCGTAGTTTTTGTAAAGAAAATTTGAATGAGTGAAGTTTGAGATTACAATATTTTTTTTAAAACGAATCTGCTTGATTATTTTTGGCCAATATTGTTTATTTGTATATATCCTAGGAGAAGACTCAAAGTCTTTTTAAAAATGATTTTCATTATATAACACTTCACTCAATAAGTTTATAGGATATATTTTGGTCAAAATTGCAAAAATGAAAAAAAAACGTTGTCTGATTTATTGTATGTGTGATATGTATGTATGATTGCATCTGTGATATTATAGCTGTAATTTAAAAATTGATGAGTAGACAGCTTTTCAAAACATATATAAATAAATTGTGCAGACGTAGTATAAAATCATAGCGTTCAGCTTTTCGAATTTAGGTATTTGTTGTGGATACACATACAAATTAACGGGAAAACATATTACTTGCAATTGGAAAGTATAAAAATATAACATTTTATTAATACTTCAATCTGATTTTGTGTACCTCAAACAAAAATTGTTCATTCTGTATTTAATTTTATTAGTGCAAATCTTCGCTATTATACTCAGTAATTTAAAAATATGTATTATTTTCCTATTCATACGTTGATTTTCCTACATAAAAAAATTCTATTAAAAAAAGCTTTATCACTTGTGGAACACCAAATAAAAAAATCACTACATACAAAATATTTCCCTGGGAAAGTCTTCTATGAAGATTGATTATGTCTGACAACGAATATGACACCTTAAGAAGAAGAAGAAGATTCGCAATTGTCATTATTTTTAACACGGTTATTTTAAAAGTTGAAGTACCATACCAATTTACGAGGTAAATAAATATTGATCTTATTCGTTTTTTGTCGCCTCGAAGACTATTATGGATCCCGAAAATTCACAATCAAATTGGATTCTAAACCGCAAACGTGCAAAAAAGTGCATGCAATGTGTCACAAAGATTGGTTTCAAAACCTACTCGCTATCCCACATCAGAGCAAAATAACAGGGCTGTCATAAGGCGAAACCGACATCTCTGCGGGCATTAATCAAAAAGATATATGCGTCTAAGAGATACGAAATTGCGACAGCCACAAAAAACTCGGCAGCCACGAGATATGGGACGGTCATTTAACAAAGCACCAAACCCGAAATTATAATAATGAGTTTCTGTGGCCTGTTGACGCCCTCTATTTGACGCTGGCTTACATTTGGGATACGGCAGGACGAAATCGACCAACACGACACAAGGGTGAATCTGACCAACTCGATGCTCATAGAATCTTATTAATTTTCCTACTAAGTTTAGCAAATTTCTTAGTTATGATAAAATGAAAATACACCCCTTAAACATAATAGAAACGCCTTAGGATTATCTAATATCAAAAGATCCTTCATATTTTATAACAGTACTCCAAATCAACACACATAAAGTTCGGAAAATACTTCGTTTTCATCCAACAAATTATATAGAGATATCGAAAACAATAATTTCCAGAGAAATTTTAACAGCATACAAAAAATCTTAAGAATCCAATAAAAGGTAAATCATGAAGACCAATCAATTTAAATGATATGTAATAAAGGAAGATTCTTCAGGGGCTTGTAATAAAACGGGAATAATTATGTGTCTAACATTTCAGTAAAAAATGTCCTCCAACATAAATTATAGAGTTATGTAATCTTTTTTTGCAAAATAAGTATTTTTAAATGTTCATCACGCGTTTCTTTGCATGATGTATGATATTTAGTGTTTTTGCAGTAAATTAATTGAACAGACATAGCAAGGTTACGGTTTATTAGTCAACAAAAAACACATCAATAACCCAAGTGTCTTTTGTAGATAATACTTTCTCACGGATTTAGAAAAACTGGTCAAGTTTAGAATTGTGTTTATCTCATAAACTTGTTATAAAACAAAGGTCTAGCCCGATCTATCATGGGAACGTCATTAATTAAAAAATACTTTCATATGTGGTTCTGTTTAAGAAATTAAATCGTATTGAGAATATTCATAATATCGAATATTACCGGATAACATTTTTTTTGTTATTTTATCAATTTAATTTTATTATTGCTATTAATCAATATTACACTAATCTTCATAGCTATATATTTCAAAATAGGAAAACGAAAATTCTCAGCTAAATTTACAGTATACTCGTAACTCGTAAGTGTTATCATTAATTGTAATTATTTTGATATTTAATATGTATTCGTACTCTTTATGATTCTCATCATTTTCCGTAGACTACTAAAATACATAAATCAAAAAATACACATTTTCCTAAGTGTGACTCGCCCGATGACGGATATATATAATATATACATACGTAAAAATATCGTCATTGGTCCATAAAAACTTTGTCATAAGTTTACCGACATAATTAAGGATCTATAAGTCAGTTTTATTTTCCATATGTCCTTAGCCTTACCGGGAAGTATATTTTATATGGGGTTGTAAAAAAAGGTTCCTCGGTTGACCGTATTACAATGTTGTCGGACAGTGGTTTATTGCTGGCATCTATACGAATAGAGCTTGCCGTTTTACGACCTTTTATAAAAGGTAAATCTTCACTTAATTTGACAACTACATTTCATCGTAATATATAAGTCAAACAATGAAGGCTTTTTGTTGAATTCAACCAAGATGGAGTGTATGTAAAATGTGCGATGTCTGACACGAAATTAGGCTTTTAATGAAAAATGCATAACAAACATTTAGATAAGTGGAATGATTTTGGTGAGCAAAAAATAAGATACAAAAGATCAACTGCAGTGACGATTATGCTATTAGATCGTGCTATACACATTTTGATCTTATTTTAAAACAAATTGTTATGAATACAAAGTCTATTGTATTAAAAGCCTTATTTTACTGTAAATACTAAATCGCTTTCTGAGAATAAGTCTTTTGCTTAAATACCGCACTATTAAAGTAGTATTCGGAGTTGTTCTTTTTTTGCCTATAGGCGCTGGGGGTTTGATGTGACAGCGACTGTAAAGTTTTACAGCCATAGGGTTTGAGATGATGATGGTGTTGCGAACCATTCTTGGAATAATCTTGCCGCACAAAACCAGTTTCGATGCCGAGAAGACAGCAATAATCGTAAAAGCATAAACAAAGGACTTGTTGAAAATTAAAAGCGACAAATGCTCCTCGATCTATCCAACCAGTATTTCTTGAAATTCGTCTCGCGGTGCTCAAAGAATCATTAAATATAATCAATTAGTAATCGCAAGTGATCTAAATAACTCTGGGATTATCTTAAAGCAACGAAAATGATTGAATTGGCTGATAAAGAAAAATAATATACGCAGAAAGTGTAATGCTGAAACTTTTAAAAATAATACTAACGAAAACCTTTATGTGAATTAATATTGTTTGAAAAATTTAAAAATGTTCAAGATCATAAGCTTTATTTTACTATGAAGAAAAATCTTTTTTCAAGTTTATTATCAGAAGTCTTTTTTAAAATCAGATATTATTTTATACTTACCTTTATCATAAATAATTTCTTTGAAAGTATTAAAACTAACATCTAATTTTTCCAATCATGGGTGCATTTAAAACTTAAAATATAGGCTTAAAAAATCTAAATTTATGACTTTGATATTAAATGGTTAAAAGAACGAGATATATTGGTAATATCGAAAAAATACGTGATTTAAATGCATGGTCTATTCTTAAAAAATAAGAATTGTATTGTGGATTATATTTTTTGGAATGAAACTCTGATGAAAGGATATTTTTTGCAAATTTTTGTCAATATCTTAAAACTATTGGTTCATAATTTTGCAGCAAAAAATGTTGCAGAATTACTCTTGCATAAAAAAATCTCGACTTTATAATATATGCTTTAATGTCTCCGAAGCATTCTAGATGAGGCAATCAAAATTATACGATGGTCGATCGTTATAGGGCTGTATTACTTTATTAAAGGACACCGCTTTGATGTGAAGGCATTAATGGAGGTGTCATACAAAAAGGGTTGCCGTAAAATTCCGAACACCGAGTAATTAGATACTTCGTGTTAAATTCCTTGCGTTATCCTGGGATCCTTTGTTGTCACCGAAAGCAACGCACCTTCTCAATTGTGTTCGAATGTGACACTTTTAAACACAATACCTTCTGGGTCTACCCGATTACCCATTGTTATTGATTTTACTCGAAGTTGTCATTTAAAATTATTTTATTTACATCTTCTGAGAAATTTAGTGGCGATTCTATAAGTTATGTTATCTTGAAGAATAGTAATAAGATTGTATTTACACATTTTATGATCAAATTTTATTCAAGAAAAAAGTGTTTAAACGCCACCCAGAATATTGAGGAAACGATGAAATCCTTTATGTAGTCAAAAATATGATGAATATTAGTTGGAAATATATCCTTTGAAGTGTTTTAGTAAAGATGCTTGCGCATTCATGTGACATTCAAGTTGTCATTGGACAGTGCGACACGATGAGATTATACGATTGGTGGAGTTTGTCGCGAGAGGCGCGGTCACCGTCCAATAACGAGTGTCCTTTGCCTGTGTCACCAAAAGTGGGCGGTACCAAATGCGGCGACACGAACAGGGGACAATGCAACCGAGATGAAATCTAAAGCTCTCAACATGCTCCCGGTAAAAACATGCTGTATCTTATAGACGCGATCAATACCGAACATAATTCATCATATAAATTCAACATGTTTGATGCCTGTGATTCGTATTTTTAAAAGAAAGCGTAGATTATACGCAAAAACTCGATGTGTGTTTTTCGAGTCCAATCCTTCAAAGAGCTCTTCGTTTTTGAAATAGCGCCGAGTATTCACATGCAAATAGAAAGCTTTACATTATTTTCTCTCCCCGGCCACTCCTTTTGACGTAGCGAGCGAAAATTCTTCGTCACAAAGGAACCTTTTTCTCTCTCTTCTGTTTCATTTTCTCAACACGTAAAAGCTCTCTGCTAAAAGTCTACGCTGCGGAGATGCGCTACGGCGTCTCTGTGAGGATGTTTATCTAGAGACGGCGTCTGGCATTCTATCGATCGCACCAAACGCCTTCGGTCTCCACATTATAGAAACTTTCTACTTATAACTACTCAAAGAGAAGGTCTCAATGTAACTAAAATTTCTACAATAATTTCGTTTTTATAAAACCATTTAATTGTCGTTACTCTATAAAACCCATTATAGCTACATGGTTTAATACTGTTAAAAATACATATATATCATATAGCTGAAAAGCTTCAGGTCTGTATTGTGTACAGATATATATTTATTTTGATGTTACTAGTTTTACAAATAACGCTTGTATGTATCAACAAAACATTTAGCGTTCTGGAAAGAAGGATCAAAATATATATAATGATAAGGGATATAGAAAAATATTTTTTGAATCTTGTTTTTCACTTTCCGCCCATGCTGACACGCCTAAGCAGGGCTCGTGACCTCTGGCCGGTGCGGGGGTGATAGTGGGTGGTGTCGGGTGGTTATGGGTGGTTGGGGCGGTTCCCGAGTGACAGCGGGCGGCTGTCACCGCCGCTCGATGCGGTGCCAACGAGTGCGCATGCGCGACCTCATGCTACCCTGCACAGCCACCTACCACCTACAACACCATCCCGACGCAGGTTCTACATCTCCACGACGTAAAGACCCCGCGACTTTATCACACGTCTCTGCAAACATCCCCGGATAAAAAAATCACCTTCATTTTTATCTAAATACACCAAAAATACAAATTAATATTATTAATGATTCTTTAAAAATGTAATCCGCAAGAAAATAAAAAGGATCTTATAGACCCGTTTGATACGAAATTCACATAAAAATTAAGGGGTTTTATTAAATAAAATTTAACCTCTGATATGATAACTCTACAATTATTATCGTTGACATAAGTATTGATAAAAGATCTTTTTATTACTTTTACTCCACATGTTAAGAAATTATGATCTGCCTGTATAATTATTTCTAAATCTGTGAGATTCTTACTTATTTCTTATTCATGATTATACTTATTGGATTGAAGAACTACTGAAAAGTCAGATGAAAATATCTAACGGAGCATTAATTAATTTTATATCAATTAAGTTAAATATTATTTAAAATTTTGTTACATTGAGGAAAGATTCTTAAGATTTTTTCGATATTTTTCGCGATTCTTGCGATATTCAGTATCGAACCCAAGTATTGTTATGAAATAAAAATCATATTGCATATTTTCTTAAGATAACAAATACAGAATTAAAAACACCGTTTAAATTATAAAAAGCTACACACATTACATAATTACTTACAAACGTGCGAGCATTTCAACTGATATAAACTGCTTCCCATAACGAGTATGGTGAGTTTTTTATACACATAATACGACTTTATTCAAACAATCTACATTTATAATCTGCTTAAGTTTAATAATTGTTGACAAGATAATCTAATTAATCATTAATTTTGAAATTAAATGTGAAAATCAATTATGCTCAACAATTTTTTCATTACGCCTCCGCAAAAAAATGCGGATATTTTTTGTTACAATTTCGGCTTACATTGTAAACATTGCAGATTGATATTATCTCATAATGAATTTGAAGAGTGGAATTTAAATTTTATTCAATGTGATAGTATAGTATTACAATATCCCTACGGGCCTGTCGCCTCTCGAATATTGCGTGCATAATTGATGTGTTAACGCGTGAATGGTGGATGCTTTATGATGATTGATACATGCATTTTATAACGTATACGACAGGATAATGCACCACTTCTGGTATAATATATTCATGCTGAAAATATACATTTTTTTAAATACAGCTGAAAGGGGTGATTAACTATGGTCTGCAAGAGAAATTGATGATGAACAAATAATTTGTGAACCGTTTTAACAGCAATAATTTGATTCATATTTAAACGAAGCATAATTATTTTTTGAGGTGTTGACATTTTACCACGATTTCATAGCGAATATATGTTTTCAAAAACGTGGTCACCAGCCACACTTCCTGTAGATTTGAATCTAAGACGATTGAGTTACTAGTCCAACCGGTTAATCACGGGATAATTTACAGGTTTCTTCAGGACATTTAATTTTAGCCCAATTAATTAACGAAACTAAAAATCGATTGCTGCATGTTTTCAAATTTAAATTAAACCCAATCTAAATAAATATGATTTTAATTCATTTAAAATGAAATAAAGTGTACGTTGTTAAAATAAAAACCATGCATTACAAATGTTTAGAATGGAATCATATTTATTAAAAAATCAAACAAATATAATCTAGCAAAATGGTATGTACAAAAATAAGCAAATTCTTTTATTATTGGATTTGAAGACTAGAATGAAGTAGCAAATTTTGAACGAAATACGTTTTTTTAAAAGATATTCAAAAGATTTTAGATCTCTTCAAAATTATAAAATGTTTTTACATAAGACGAATTGTAACGCTGTTTAAATAATCTACGTAATATTTAACGCAGAACTCGTTAGCTATTTATCTTTTACCCTGATTACAAAATAAATTCCTAATTGCATACAATATTTGTTAAGAATATATGTTTGTCATATAGTCGAAGAAGGTCAAGTTCCATCACTATATTATAGAAGGATTTTCAAGGGCGGATTTAGTATGAATTATTTAACAACAGCAAAGACAGAAATCAATAAGCGCTGGCTAGACATGTCAGCCCAAAGGGCAAAAACGCCATTTGGTTGTTTTGGGGCGTCTTTGCTTATTTGTATCAGACGTTTTGGTCTTTGACATGTCTAAGACAAAAGACAAATTAGCATGTCTGAGTTCAACAATCTTTCGCCAACTCGCCCAAATAGTTTCGCAAAGTCAAGGCAGAGATTAAGTTTACCGGCTGAAGCTGATGAGATTTGTCTTAAATTTACAACCTAACGTATTATAAAAAAATGCTAAATATTTTAATGTGATTTTCTTAAATATCAATGATCAACACACTCTTTTTGATTTGTCAATAAAATTGAGTGCTTAGTAAGAATGAAACGTGTTCAGAAGTCAAATACTATTCTAATTTTCTATTAGCACAAATAGCTGTGATAAACTTAAAGGCTATTTTATACTTACGATATATGACAACTTTATAACCCTTGTTTGCTATTTATTTGATACAATCTTATTTATCAATCTAATATAAGAATGGAAAATAGATTTAGAAGAAAAATAGAAGTGAAAAAAATTAGCATTCGACTAAATAAAAACAATAACAAAGCACAAAGAGTAATGATACTCTGCAATTGCAAATTAGAGACTGAAATCGGCGGGGCTTATCGTGACGTACATACAGTGTTAGTAAGAGTGAATACGTCATCAATACAATGCACTATAAAATTATGAACTAATTTTTCCTATTAGATAGCATGTGCTAAAAGACTACGCAAAAAAGCATGGGGAGATCAACCAGTTTTTTGGGTCAGCTGAAAATAATTTCGCTTTGAAGCCAAATATTCAAGGTCGTTCTATTAATGGAATCGCGAACAGAATTCACCACCAGATATATTAAATTTCTGTAATTAATATTACCATGGCTAAGAACGAGACACGATGAAAAATATCTTTGATATGAATTACTTATTTTAAGTGTACATGTTTTCAGACAGCGGTGTTCAACCATTTTGAAAAACAATACTCTATAGTCCTGTTTTATAAATATATTTTCAAGAAAACGGAGACCAAAACATATGGATTTTCTAAAATGATCTAACATTATTAATTGCGTTTTGAGTGCTCTATTAATGATTATTTTTCATGGTCGCTAAATTTTCATAGGTATTAATCTTTTTTGTAATCAAAATTATATTGTGTTATTAAAACCGTAAGGGTGTTTCATTTAGATTCAGTAACAATTTATCTAAAATATTAACAATGTCTATAAGCTTTATATTAGATTCCTTTTTATGTGTAAATATTCAAGCACATAGTTGGGCTCGACAGTCGAATAAAACATTTTTTATACAAATATCTATTAAATAATCGAAGTTTGTATAAAATAATGTCATTGGCTATCATCTCTAAATAATTTAAAATTCATATCTTATCGCTGCCATTTAGTATAAAATTGAAGTTAACGGCGGATAATATATAAATAAAGGTTTTAAAAAATGCAATGCTAAAATTATACATTTTAAATTGGCATAATTTCTACACAACACTTCCTCAAAATGTCGAATTTTTTATATTCAACGCATTATAAAACACTGATTAGTATTGTCATAATTCAAAATATTTTTTAATATACAATGTGGAGCTAAATTGTCACTAATGATTGGTTAATATATGAGTCATTTCAACCTCGATGTTTTGGTTATTGTTATAAGTATAAGTGGATAACATGTGAATAATCAATGGTCGTTGTTTAGTCTCTTTCTAGTGATTATTGGGAATAGACAGGGATTTTTATGGGTGCCGCAACATACATCCAAAAACTTTTTGTTATCCTCACCATGATCATTTCACAGTGTTTTGTTCTACGAGCAATTGCTGGAGCTGGATTTCAACACTGTTTTAATATATATTTAATATAAAGCATTTACATGTAAAATTAATGTTAAGATTACAAATAAAGATACAGTTTTAATACTAAAATAATAAATATTCGGGATACAAGCATTGATTTTTTTGTATCGGGATATTTATTTCTGTAAGCTTTTACTAACAAAAGCAAATATTGCTTTTGCTCTTCGTCGATTGTCATCAATTTATTATATTTCTCCGTTACGACAACACCCGTATAGAATGGACGATTTTCTTTGCAGCCTTAAAATCAGAGTCATCCTTCCAAGTTTCAACAACTTTATTCAAAAACTGTGATGAGATACCTAGTATCTGAAAAAAATGTAAAAAAAGTTGCTAGTCACAAAGACCTATGCTTTTTTCAGTGATTTTTTCGATATCAATGATTTTTCTTTTCAAACAATCTTCTACACTTTCAATTCTTAGCATATCTACTATATTTTACTTATCTTTAACTGAAAGTTTGCCGACAAAAATTGCAACTCTTCTAAGTATCATAAATGGCCCAGTATTTTTTTCATGGCAACTTTGGCCATCGTTTGGTTTATATTTTTAAAGGATACCAGGTCCTTTAATAAATGTAAGCCGTTTTTTAGTACTGAATATCCAGTATTTTATATATATTATGACTGCGAAAAGACAAATATCTTTCACTGGTTTCATTTCTTTTTTCGTCAGAAACTGATGTTTAGATTTTATTTTTCAAAACATAACTTTAGGCCTCCATCCATCCATCATCAGCAAATCTCCTAAATTAAACCCTTTTTTCTGGAATTCCTCCCAAGTAAATGATAGAAAGATTCAGTAACTCCTTATAGTCATCTCGAGGATGATACACTTGAAGTTGTTTTTGAGCAAAAGAAATCCTGCCTGCAGTAACGTTTTATAATCACTTTGATCAATTTTGTCCCAGTTCTTCTTAAACATTTTGAGCAATTGGATATGTAAGTACTAGATGGACCGATTGATTGACTCACGATAGAATGGATATTGAAGAGGCCCATAGTTCTGCAGTGGACTGTTAGTGGCTGCGCTATGATGATGATATGATGCCGATAAGCTAGGCAGTGCATATCTTTTTTCCATTTTCTGCTCCAGAAAAATTCAAGTTCCATTTCTTATGCCGGTGTTTACAGCTATAGTGTTAAAACATAAACGTAATACTTCACCAATAGAAGGTAACTTTGACTGATGCAGATTTGGTGCTGATTATTCGATAAGTCAAATATTGGTTTTATTTTTAATTAATAAACTCCCATCACTGCTTATGGACGCCATGATAAGTTGAAATAAGTACGTATAATTGGAAAAACAAAAAGCGCGTGCTTTCGCTAATGACTGAATTTGAAGTGAGGAGCGGGGCAGGGCTCAATCGCAATACGAACCCGCAGGAAATAATTAAGAATGGGGGGGGGGGAAGGGAGGAGGGTTGACTGTAGTAGTGAGTCTATATGTTATATGTGGATAGTCAATTTTAATTGATATTGGATAAAACCCACATTTTGATCAAAGTTTATGGATTTTATTTTAGATTAAAAATATATTAAACTAACCATAATGACTTTCATACGCTCGTTAGTGGTGATATGAAAATAAAATATGATATGTTAGGTAAATTATGATGAATGTGTGGTATAATGGTTGGCATCCCCTGACTCGTTGAGTTAATACGGAATCAATCAGCTGATCGCTAACGCGGTATGTGTTCATTCCCATACAGAGGCGCTCGTCAAACTTCGTGCGCGGTCGTCACGCCACGAAAGGCTGTGCAAACATAACCTCACTTGGACTGTAGACTGCAAACTACAGCCTACAAACTACAGACTGCACCAATACCAATATCCTCTTAATATATCGCCATGGTTCTGCAAGAAGACTGACACTTCGCGCATACTACGTGCAAATAACGCTGTGACATTAACGGCATCGCTCATCACATCACCGGACGCATGTGCGATCCCGAGTCACGTAAGTCAAAACCATTTATTTTCTACGTGATCAGTGATACATGATAAATATTGCTCTTACTGCGTACGTTGATAATAAAATATTGCGCGTGCGTTATATGCGTACCACCATAA
Source organism: Stenopsyche tienmushanensis (assembly GCA_008973525.1). Classification (NCBI taxonomy): domain Eukaryota; kingdom Metazoa; phylum Arthropoda; class Insecta; order Trichoptera; family Stenopsychidae; genus Stenopsyche; species Stenopsyche tienmushanensis. The sequence continues at coordinate 607,575 of WACJ01000172.1, read as the reverse complement.
TAGACATGTGCACATGTAAATATTTTTCTATCAATGTTGATATGTAAATCATGCATGATCAATCAACGATGTAAACAAAGCAATAAAGCCATATCAACATACTTATTAAAAAAAGTATTTGTATGTAGCACATTTTGACATAGGATCTTACTTTACATTCAATGATAAGCTTTAAGTTTTTATTATAATCATCAAATTTAAGAATTATATCTCATTTTAAATATTGACACTTATTAGTATTAATGATGCCAAAAAATTGTATTAGGCATATTTGAAATTACCCTCGATGATCAATATCATATCGTAAAATTAACCCAAAATCATACCCGATCGTTTATGATTATACAAATTTCTCGCTCGATAAATTGACACAGTCCCTTTTAGTCAAAGGGTTATTTGTCGGCCAGACAGCTTGTATAATAATGATGACAAAAAATATATAAAGCGGATACGACTACTTATAAACGTCAAATATCGAAGCTTAACGAAGGCGGGACCGCTCGTCAAGTACCCTAAATACCCTGAAAGGACCCACTGTGTCTAAATATAATTTTGAAGATTAACCAGCTGTTATATTCGAGCATCTTAAAGTAATTCGGATGTGAACCAATTTGAACTTTATATATACGAACCGGCGCGGAGAGGATTCACGACCTTTGGAAAGCGCGTGCTGATCGGCAACCCTCAAAGTTTTAAAGCGCTACTAAAACTACGAATCAAAACACTTTAACATTAATTAAAAATAACTATAGTTAATGCTATTTTGTGTCTCATTTTTGTGCTTTTTAATCCTATTTGAAAGCTGAGTCATATGAATTTTCTTCTATTAACGTTCTTTTAATCTAGGTTTAATTAATTTACATATGAAAATTCGTTTTGAATATCTTTTTTTATATAATGGAATATATGTAGATATAATTCTACATTATTAAAAATTGGAAAAAAAGGGTTAATCACTGAATTTTATTGAATTGTAAAATTTTGGATCCGAATTCTAATAAATATATTTTTTTAAATTTGTGCCAATAAATTTCGGAGACCAAACTTATTTAAGTTATGAATCATATTTTATGAAGCAGATATACTTTGATTTTCAGATTTAAAAAAAAATAATATACTGAGATGAATAAATGACCCCTTTAGAATTGCATATGATTGATTGAATTGCAATATTTCAAAAACATTGCATTTCATTCATAGTTTATCATCAATCTAATTAGCATATATTAATGATATTCTAAAAAAATCCAATAAATTTATTCAAAAAAAAATCATTCGAAGAAGTATAGCTGTTGATTAAAATAGAACTTATCTCGTATTTTTATGTGATGTGACCATGTAATGGCATAATTTAAAATTAAATTTAGGATCAAAAAGTTTTTCATAATTTTATTACTTCAATATATTTAGGGGATGGAAATTTTAATATTTCAACTCGGTAAAAAATTAATACTAGCATGAATTGTTCAAAACCATAAGTGAACGATTTGTAACAATGATTATAATGAGTTCTAAAATGAACAGAATTTTCTATTGTTTAAAATATAATCTCTACAAATAACCGCATCCAAGTCGCAAATGCTAATAAAATAATGAAAAACAACAAAAAATACCCTGTGGAGAATATATTGAGTCTCCTGTGGAGATCATAATCTTCAGCAATGAGGCATATGACTATTAAAAAGCATAATATCCGAAAGACATATGTAATTTAAATAATTGAATGCGTAACACTTTGGGCATCTTTGATAGGTATCGTTTAACAGATGTTGCTATTGTTGACGGGTTTTGTCTACCCCACAGAAATATCACACAATGAAAAATGGCGGAACGGCCATAATGGGTCGCTGGAGGAATGTTTGGATAAGTTTAGTTACAGTTTTTAATACGGTTATTCTATTATATCAAAAAAAGGAGCAACTCGAACGTCACATCATAATAGATTTTTTTGTGGATGTGTTAAATACATGGTTTTTTTTAATCGCCAGTCAGGTGTTGAATTTCAAGTAAAAAACGACGAATTAATATCAAACGATCACTTTTTTCCGATGAAAATGGTTGTTCCTTGATTGAATAAAAATTTAACTATTATAGAACACATTTTTTATTGTATTGCTATGATTTCATCATTTGGATATATAAATATGGATAATCAATAATCCATTACATACATCAACACCGCATTATAGTAATTATATGACGAATGCTATTAATCACCTTTGTTATATAATATTTTAAGCGATTAATATTATAATATTATAAATTGCCAATGTGGCAATCATCGATTTATGTAACTATTTTTTTATAACGTTGCCCGTTTTTGAAGTAAAATCGCGTTGAATTGTATAGAAATAAATTATAATGACATGACAATGAGCTTAAAATGTTTGAGTAATATGGTTTCGACTCTAATTATAATCAAAGCACTAAATCACTATGAAATATGTTTTCTCTCACATAAAATATTTTTTGACTTGAGTTGTCGACGCATGGCTTGATTTAGACATGCAGGGGTTCTAAAAAATAAACACTCGTAAAAAATATTTGCACAATATTTTTGTTAGAAAAATCATTACTTTGATCTACTACATTCACAGCATATTTGAATATTTTTGAATTACGCAATTGAACTGCAAGTTTTTGCAATTCTTTAAAATAGGAAAATTTAGAAAAAATTGGTCAAATTGCCGAAAATTATTTGAGAACAACTGAAAAGTGAAAAGGCGAAGATGGCTCACGCTGTCACAGAGGTGTTTGAAAACGATCCGGAAGTGAGTATCACATCTTTGTGTTTTCTTATTCTCAGAGGCTGAGAACATGGATGACTGTCTCGATGATAATTGGACTGGAACGGATTATTTTGAGAATTAGAAAATGATTAATTCTTTCACATGATTTGACAATCGAAAAGTGCCCAAATGCAATGTTATTTTATATGGAAAAATTAACACGCACACTCGTTTTTCATAAAAAAGTTTTCAATGGCAGTAATTTAGTTAAACGCTTGTATTTCGGTGGGTCACGTAACCATTACGATTTTCAACAATAATGATTTGAAACAGATGCCATATGTTGGAAAAGTTGTCACGTTAACCACAACAAGCGTGTCACCGAGCTTTCAAAGTTAGAGTAATTTAACATATGGGCTATGTGTTTTTTTTGTAGTCCAAATTATATGATCAGGTAATTATGAGGCCCATGCATGATTATAAAGTGTTTTTAGTGCAGATTAATTCTTAGATTAAAAAAAGTAAATTATTGGGTTAAAATTTAGACTTTGGAGATTTTTTTTGACCGTGTCAATAAAATATGGTGATACCCAGTCAAAATCTTTATTCTATAAATCTAAAATCATAGCTTGCAAAAAAAAATCTGGTTATAATGTTTCACAAAATTTGAATGTTAATCGTATTACCCTTCTGTCAATAAGATGGTCTGGCTAGACTATTATGGTATTGCAATGAGTTTTTTAATAGTAGATATGTACCAAATCTGTACATATCTACTTTGACTTTGTTATTTTAAGGGTAACTAATAAAATAGGTTTGGCCAGTTTTAGATATTTTTTTCATAGGATTTATACAAGATATCACGTTTTTCTTCATGTCCCATAAATAAATTTTAATTATTTCGCTCCATAAAATAATGTATTATATTTCTTAGGCTGACCTTATTTTTTACCTATGCCATAAGAAATCTTTTTTGCATCATATGTTTAGAAAATTCTATATTTTTCTTTTGCCTGTGCTACAGAAAATATTTTCGAACCATATGTCTGTAAAAATCAGATTAGTATATTTCCATTTACGGGAGGACATTAAACATTTCATTGACAGAAGGGTTAATAAAGCTCTACTAGTTTTATTCCATATATTTATTTTTACAGAACACAATTTATAGTGTACTGTATTATTTGTTTATTATCCTTAAATCGCTTTAAAATAAAAATACTTTTTATAGAAACACAGATTGCTTCAATATCAAAAAATACAAGCAAGAAGAGCTTTATTTATTATCAGATGATTCTAGAATGAATATCAACAATCAAGCAGTTGAATTATTTAAAATAAAAAATAAATAACTACTATAACAACTATATTCAGATATTTGCGATGCACTAAAATCTGCATGTAAGTGGCTATTAATCGATTAATCGATCGTTATAAGACGAAGGTACATTTAACCAGGCATGTCTCATTACATTAAGTTACCCGAACATCGTTTACAAGATGTTGTTTACCTCGCAGCCTCCGGCGACTGATCTACAAACAAACATAAATTACCCACAGGAATATCTTCAGTCTTCAATTAGACCTTAAGATGCGTGTTTAGTGGTGCTAATGATCAAATTATTACCATCGATATACGTTCAATTGAAATTTATAGCACATGAGCACCCTAAATGATATTGCGGCAGTTTATATTTTGTAAATAAATGAGTTAATATGGAGTATCCGGGGTCTGCAAAAGAGTCCCGTCGGCATAAAATGAATTGGATGTAATTGTCGGGATGAAAAACCACAAAGTCGGGTTGTGGACGTGAAGCAGCCATTGTCACTGGTCATCATTGATGATCATCAGTATCGGTGGTTGACGATAATTGTGTTGCGGTTGCAATTGCGCACGCTTTTGTGCATAGCGTGCAGAAGTTTCAATTTGTGCGTTTTCAACACTCAAAGAGAGCAATGTAGCAATGGACATTGAAAAGCTATGATTATTTCAATTTCAAGAAAATAATGCATGGATTTCTCTACTGTGACTTTCGTTTTTATGGCATTTTCTCCAGATTTAAAACTATTCATCCAACATACTAGAACTTAATGTAATTTAATTATACACGGACATTAATTTGCATCATGATAAAAATTAATGAGGCAATGGTTTATCGTTTTTAATCCTTTGACGTTGAGTTTAAAATATCTAAAAGGAATCCAAATCAGCTTAAAATTAGTATGAATAATTGACAACATTTATAATAAATAAAGTGATGCTTGATTCAAGAGAATTCTTCTCGAATTCTTAGAATTCACATTTTAAGACTTCTTATTTAAATCTTATTTAAAATAGATGCTCGTTATCCTCATGAAAAATGTATGCTTTCGTTAATAATGGACCGAAAATTGTGTACGAATATTATCTTAAGTACTTGAATGAGGCACATTTAATTTGCATAGGGGTTATGCGGAGACAACCCCTTTCTTTAGTTAAGTAAACAATCGCTGAAGTCGCTCTAATTGCAAGGACAACATCTCCCTAACCACCCTTTCAAAACGTTGGGGCTGTCGTCAAATAACAAAGGCACAGAAACTTATGAACTCTTGTGCTGTGGATTATTTGAAATCCAAATCAATTTAAACAATTATACAATACAAACTTAAGCGTCTTTTAAATTAATATACGACTGAAAAATAAATTTTATATTACGTTTGTAATTCAATTAAAAAATAAGAAATAGATCCTAAGCACTCAAAGATAAGGAAGATCGAATATAATTTGTGTGCACATTGAAGTTTTTTTTCAACTACGATAAATAAAATGATATTCAGTTAATTTAGATGGCTATAAAATGCAGTCAGCGCATGAAATATTTCAACCCACTCTTAAAATATTATGGAGGAATGCGGAAAACGGTAATCTGGTGTTATTTTATTAGGTTGTAAAACTTGATTAAACTATCTTGACAGATCTTTATTGAGCAAAAACAAATTTCCTAGATGTATAATTAATAAATATCTAGATGTGAATAAATGTCACTTTAGTAACATCCGAGCTAATTAGCTTAATATAATAGAGTGCATTAATATTGGACATTTTAAATCCGAATTTACATTTTCTCATATAACAAGCTTTATGAGTATTAATGTGTATAATAGAAGTATCAGTGTATAATACGAGGGCCTTTAGCTCATATTGCTACTTCACCCGTCTTATTATATTTGGCATAATCGTAAGGGTATACAAACCCACCATATTCAACCCCTCTGTCTTTCGTGAAAACATCATACAGTGCTTGACAACGTGCAGATGTTGATCTATCGAACATAATTAAATTAATGTGATGTTTTTTTTCTTTCATAAATTGATCATTGGTTTTAATAATGCTTTTGAGTTACACCCCTATCAAAGTTCAGTCTATAAGATTTTTGACCAATAAGGATCAAGCACACGTGTCGCATGTCATACAGTCACGCCCATGTTGTCGACTAAATAATTATGGGAATCTACAAATTAAACAGCAACTGCTCCAATAAAACCACAATCATGTAAACACACGCGCGTTCATCGCCGAGGAAAATTGTTTCTTCTTTCGCAATAGCAAACTCCAATTGCCCAATAATCCAATCGGAAAAAAAACCGAAATCATTTCGATTACATCAATCATCAACGGGTCTTTGTGTTTCACACGCACGCCAATCACAATGATAATAAAACAAGTCCCATAATCAAATTTGTGTTGCTACACACAAATCGGCGGCCTTGTGTCTTTTTTTTTGGGATCGGTTTTTTGTTTTAATTTCATTTTCCAAATCGACGTTTTGCGCCTCCAACCAACGAAAAAGGGAGGTCAGAATGGCAAAATTGAACTCGCCCACGGCCTAAATGTGAAGCTAGATGACGGACAGACATTTTGAAATGCCTTGAATTGACTGCCATGAAGGACCGGAACAAAGGGCACTACGAATTTGGACAAAAGCAATCAATAATGATATATGTATAACAACAATAACATATGTCTTACAAGTGCCGAGAGAAGAAAGCCAACAATATAACAAATGTTTGGATTAATTACAAGAACGACCTTAAATGAAAGCGTGACCGATTTTTTAATTGATCACCATGTTCATGGAATACATGAGTATTCATCTGGAAATAAGATGCTGCGATATCATGATTTTTTTTTATAAATCCCAACAGGAAAAAACTAGAAGAAAAATTCAAATCAAAATTTGTGGAATTTAGTTGATATTTTAAAACTGCTTAGAATCTTTAAGTTGATTCATAACCAACCAAATGTCGGAATTGTAAGAAAAATATTTATACTTTTCATGTAATTGAATATTTGATTTTTAGAAATATTTTTATTTATTTCTCTTATTTATTTAGAAATTTAGAAACAATAATTTAAAAGATAAAAATTTATAAATAATTTTGAAAGATAAAAAACAGGACAAAACAGGAATATCAATTAAAAGAAAGAAAAATAAAATGAAAGTACGAAACTAATTCTAAAATAAACACAATAATAAAACAACATAGTAAAATTTCAACAAGATATTTAGGGAGGTCCAAATATAAATCTGATCTATTTCTTAAATATAACAGAAGTGAGATGGGTCGAAGCAGCTCTAACAATATTAACCACAGAAAATGCTATATGATGATGTTGGTATTATGTTTATATGATTCATATCAAATCTTATAGTGCGATTTATTGAAAAGTTGAATAACGTCGTGGAATAATTTTATTTGGAAAATCAACACTGTTTATTCCATTTAAAATATCTTCTTTGAGAGAAATATTAATCGATATATTGTTACATTTTATGTATTTAGAACTATTTTTTTCTGAATGCA